>UELV01181703.1:0-16305 GCA_900490015.1 Megastigmus stigmatizans
ACACAAGTCGAACATTGGTTTTGTTGGAACGCTCGTATCAAAATCAGAGCAACGTTAATTAATGATTGCATCAATCATGCAGTTTGCGCATTAATGTATGAGATATATAGTTTTTTGTCCTCCTCTTCTTTAATTCACGCAACGACAAAATTCAGCGGATTCAACAGACTAAATTATTCACTTGGCTGTGAGTGAATAATACCGCATAATTTTATCTGATTTCGCGAGCTCGTTGAGCTATGCATCAGAAATATACACAAAATTATTTCATTTGCAATGTTAAGACATTCAAATTTGCGGAAATATGTGATACGTTAGAGAGTGAAAATTTTACGTATTGTTATCAGCGACGATATGATTCAAGAATGAATACTGAAGTTGAAACTTGTCATGTGCAACATATACCACGTGAAAAATTTTAACTCTATCATTCAAGAAAATATCAATGTATAGCAATTATTATAATACTACTGATCGAATCAGTGTCTTCAGTATAATCAAGCAGGATAATTAATTGACTTGTATCCCTCATTTAGATGACTTGAAAATAATTTATTATTATTTGCTCGTGAATGAAAATAAAAAATTTAAACTCAATTTATTACGTTCGTTAAATATTTAGATTTTAATTGAGGAATGTGCATAATAAACTCTTAGCATGTACTCATAAATTTTTCGTTATATTAAAGTGGTCTATATTAATGCTCCAACGCAAAAAAGGATTTGCGAGTTAATAGGGACCTTTGCACATCACTTTCCAATCAGTTAAAATGTTTCTACAGTTCTCTTCACATTCCTTCATTATCAAGCTGAAACATTCATTTGAGTATTTTACAAGCTACGATCGAATTTAATTTAACATTATTATATAATATTAAAATTTTATCTCGACATTCTGTCAAAGTTACGAAAAGATTATGTTATACATTTTAATGCAAGCTGAAAATATTTAAACAAACTAATCAAACGAAATAATAATGGAAGATACTGAAAACTGATCGTAAAAAGGGAAAGATTTCGTCAAAAATTATTTTGTAACTTCTTATACTTGGCGCTCAGTTTGAAAATAGTAGCGCACCTATGATACTCTTCCTCTCTAATGCAGTAAGTCGATACACGAAAACAAAAACAGAAAATAAGTCTGAGGGATAACAAAAATTCCTGTGAAATCCTGTAACAATGGGTTTGCCTTATATATTCGGAAAAGCTTAGGGATGTAGAGAAGAGAGAGAGAGAGAGAGAGAGAGAGAGAGAGAGAGAGAGAGAGAGAGAGAGAGAGAGGCCAAAGCTCGCAGTCTGCAGGGGCAGAGCTTTAAGTGTAATTCCGCGAAACGCCGAGAATCCGCGCGCGCAAACATGAGTTTGCGATTCGTCTTGAGCGTTATCTCAGTCTGGACACTTCGCTGTGAGCTCGCGAAATTCCTACCGTTTTCCGACTTCCCAACCCATCCTCCCACGCCATCTCCAACGTGCACGCTCGCGCGAGGAAATTTCGTAATGTGCCTGCACACACTTAGTTTTCCCTCCCCCTTATAATTTCATTAAAGGTAAATATGCCGCGTGCATTCAGCTTATATAACGCGGAGTTTGCTTCACTTACATAGAGTCTAATGCTGACTTACATTTTTCCTGATAGTATTTTTAGATTTCATTTATTTTATCACTTAAAAAGATCAGAAGCTATTATAGCTACTAACGAATAACGGTATCGAATCAGTTTTTTGATACTTGTGAAATTTGTTTTGTAAAAGTGAAGCTGTGCCTCGTTAATGCCTAAATGCGGGAGGCATTTTTGAATCAATGAGAATTTCGGGCAAGACTTAACCTCCGTACATCACGGTGGCACTGCAGTAATTCGCTAGATTAATTACCCGCGACGTCATTCTTGTTCTCCTTCTAGAGTATAGAAAGCTCGAGGAAGGAACGGTTGTATACTGAGCCCGGGTGCGGAAGTCACAATATCCAACCGCTCCCCTTCCCCTCCCCTTGCGTCCCTCTTAAGAACGTAACATCTAAAGGAGATTGTTCTGCTGTGTATACGTAGGCGATGTACGACGTGCTCCATAATGAATACATTTTGGAAGCTTGAATAGGTTATTTGATACTGCTCAGTTTTATATGCAATCTGTGATGCTAAACTACTTGTGTGTATTTTTGTGTTAATTGGCCATTCCATATATAACAGCTTGTTCTTGAATTTTTGAACTTATTTATATAGTACATTGACTGTTAATTGAGCTATACCAATAAATTTCGTAAGTTTAATATTTTTCAAGCATTTGTTGAAATAATGATGAAAATTTTATCGTATGAATTGCAACATCAAGTATAGAAAATACTTATATGAAATAGTAATAGCGCCCTAATATGAGTATATTATGTAATACCGAATATTTTGAAAATTTGAAAAGCTAGCATTAATGTGCTGTGATTTCGCAAGTCGAATTAATTATCTTCATGAATATGGTAATTATCATTAGATCACAATTATTATTAAATGACGTTTGAAATCCATACATGATTAGTAAAAATTGCCAGAAAGAGTGACAACAATTTTAATTTAGAACATGTCTAATACATATTTATTAAAGGATTTAAGAAAAGAACAATAATAATTCTTTGTTTTCTGATAATCATCAATGTAACTACTATATATACAGTGTTCCATATGACCCTCACTGTGACTTCTGCATAAACATGGTATGCCAACTATCTTGGGGAACTACGAGTTTCTCCATTTCCTTCTTTCCTTCTGATTTAATTTTTGTTCTATTCTTTTTGCTCTATCTTTGAAAGATCCGTAGAAATTGATTTATTCAACCTGTTTTCATTATCGAAGTTTTCTAAGTGCTTTTTGTATTCATATACTTTTATTAGAATAACTCAAACCGAATGCATACATATAAAAGGCCACATATAGATCGCGTTGTTCTTCTCTAGAAATAATTTTTGATACATAAAAAATCTTGCATATTTACAATTAACTGATCGAGTACAGTATTGATCAACTAAATGTTATCGGGTCTTTCATTCGCAACCACAATTTTCTGTATGCAACTCATTTACAGTGATGTCCAATAAATATCAATATCCGGTGTAGCGACCGATGTAATACTCCATCATCATGACTCAATAAACTTTCTAATCTTTCGCTATTTAACTATTCTGATACGATCGTATATTCTAGTTCATAAAATCTCCCAAATTGACACAATTTCGAGAGAACCCTCAAAATAGCGCGTCCCCGGCATAACATTCCCACACCATCCACTTCGATAGCTTCTTTCGTCAACCATTAAAAACACACTGATACACGTTCCAGTATAGCCAGTCGACCAAAAACATTTGGTGCATCAATCAATTCAATATGTAACGCAGCCATGATCACATCATGCACAAAAACGAACGCCTGTAATCATTTTCTCGCAATCCATCCTCATCAACCTCCCAGTCCATCGCATATATATATATACATATATGTTGTCAAAATGCTATAACGAATCCACCATTGATTCTCCATTACTGCGTGGGCAGAGTAGAAAAAGCCAGCGTCCAATTAGTCGCAGCCTTGGACCTTTGACCATTACCAGCTACTGCGCAACGATTAACGCGACACCGATGTATACCATATCTTTATACATGTGTATGCAGACGCGCCTTCAACGATCAAGGACCGTCATTATGCTTGCGTAGACAGAAGAGTCCTTTTAGACGGTATAGCAGTGCGCGAAAATCTCATTAAAGGACGCGGTTATGTATAGCTGCCCAACGCAGCTGTATATATTAATTGAACTTGGCGTGAAACCGTGCGCACAATACGGCGTTTCACGCATTGTTGTGCTCTAGCGATCTAATACAACGATGGAGGAGGAGTTGGAGGAGTCAAGCCACATTTCACCATTATTCGGTATCGATTGCGAAGCACATAAATTTAATTGGAATTGCTATTTGATGGTAATACATTACATGTTGGATTTGAAAATGAACTTTTATCAATAAATCGAAGGGTAAATCACCTGTTATCTATTAGAACATCAAAATCTATCCATTCCTACGTGTAAAGCTGCTTAATTTAGTAGCGAAAATTTTTGACAACTGCTTAATCAGAAACGAAGTCAGACGTACAGCGTTTACTATTGAGAATAATTCGTGTCACTTTACTTATGAGGTTAAAACACAGCACATGCATGCTGAATTATGAGATCTCTGTTAAATAAAACTTCATATTTTGAATTACTGATAGAATCTGTGAGGTCAGTACTCGATAACTGAAAAACGTCGATGAAGCCTCTAATTATTCAATTATACGAAAACTATATCCTTGTCCCTTTTATACTGCACGATCATACATGCAGCAAAATATAAATTGACAATCAGAATTCATCAGTTTGAATACGGTGGCATCTATTTTCAATAAACAATTGATATTTTAAAAATCAACAGCCCTCACCGTAATCCGTTAACAGCTAAAAGAATAATGGAGACACATCGACCAGCCTTAATTGATCCTCGAGCTCCTCTTCGCATCCTCTAACGATCGTCCATCCAATACATACATACACAAACACAGACACCTATACACTGACAGCAAGGCTCCGATGGCTGTACAACTCTTAACGCTTTGTGCTAATCCGCTATGGAAAAAATTCGTTGGCTCTCACATCCTTTTCGCGGGAATTACACGTCGACATGCACTGCGGGCACCGTTGTGAGACCAACACTACACGTATATACACGCGGATTAGCGGAGAGAGGGAGAGAGAGAAAGAGAGAGAGAGGAGGTACAAGAGAGATAGAGAATTCGCCTCTGCACACAGAGTAGCAACAGAAGCTTTCTTATGACGCACTTACGTGCGCGCAGTGACTGCGTGTAGGCGGCGTTTGTGACCGCTTGTATGTGTGTGCGTAAAGGGTGAAGCGCTATGTGCATCGTGTGGCTTTGTGCGTTTTCATCGGATTCCCTCCCTCCCTCTCTCTCTCTCTCTCTATCTCGTTCTAGCGAAATGCAGCGTGCAACAGCTCTCCGCGCGTACTGTTACTTTGTGTTTGATATCTTAGGATAGAGCGTGAGTAATTTGGTTTGTGACTGTACACAAGAGGCTTTTATGCTATAAATGAGATCATGCTGTCTCTGTTCTTTTATGCATGTACTTGGAACGTTGGAAGAATGCGGAAATACTCTCAAGATATTGGACTATATGCAACTTTGTGCATTTTGATTTTGAGTTTTGTTGAGATGAGACAAATATTATTTTTCTTTCAAATTACTTAAGCTTTATCGTTAAACATCATAATTTTAGAAGATTACAAGTATCAATCTATTTTACCATGTTAATAATATATTTTTTTGCCGAATAATTTATCGAAATATCTATATAATCTAGCATTTCCTTGCTTTGCCATGTAGGCGCCGTAATATTGTTATATTTTTAATTGAAAAGCATGAATTTGCACTTAACTCTCATACAAAATGCAATAACCAAAAACCACTATAGTTAAGTTATCTCGCGAACATCCCTTTGACGAGTTTTTAACAATTTTGCGCGCTTACAACTCTATGTACATTCGGCTCAATCGCAAAGTACTAGTTAATGATCTATGTGAACTTTCACGAACGTTATATAGTTTGAGCAGAGCTTTTCCCCAAATAAACCATATCTACAAGTGAATTAATTTAGATCTTCTTTCAAGCATATATAATGCTTTTTTGAAGGGGATGTTAAATATCATTTTTACAAATGCTGCAAAGCTTTGTATTTCTTTTTACTTAAAACATTTTTTTTGCCAATGGAGGAAACCTTGAAGCATTTTTCGAGGCTACAACTTTTAACATTCCCCCCATCACGCGTTCAATTGGCAAAATGAGTCCAAGTTCACCACATCTTGCCTCGGACGATTGTTCGGAAAAATTATCACTCATATCAACTCACGCACTTACGTGTATATAATAAATACGTAGCATAGGAATAATAGCTCAATCAGTCGTCAACAAACACTGTGTATAATGGTACACGAGCTTAATCAGCTTTCCATTGTAGCTCGGTGCCTCGGCCAGTGGCCCAGTGTCGCGCTGCACCAGCACCACCAGCAACGGCAGCAAGCAGTCCTCGGCCATAACGGAAATGCTGAATACAAGATTAGGTCTGGCCTAATGGGGACACTGTCTACTCAACCTCCACCCACCGACACACAGATACAAACACACACATAGAGACACACGCGAAACCTTCCACTCGACTATCCACGCATGCATACGTCGAGGAGGAAACGGTCGGCATGGCCAGTCGACCTAAGGGTAAATAGATTCGAGCGTTCGAATCACGCTCGCGCCGCTTCGCCTGTGTGTATATATATAGAAGGGTGTGTGTATGTGTGTGCTGGAGGGTCGGACGATTTGCCAATTTAGCGAGGAGCCTCCGGTCTTAACCTTTCCCTCCCTCTCCTCTCTCTCTCTCCCTCTCCTTTACGAACCGATTTCTCTTGCTCGGTCGACTATGTGAGCGAGGGGGGAGGCGAGTGCGGCTGGCGATATCGCCGGAATTTGACTATCAGCCGGATTTTCGATCACGTTTTGCAACTCTTCCCCTGGACTCTCGGGCCCTTTAAACGTATACCTGGAGGGAATGAAATCGTCTCTCGTACACACATGCACTCTCACACAGGTGTGCGTGCGCTCTTCTTTTTTTTCCTGGTATTAGTGCGATAGCTGCGAGGTGAGCGTGGTCGAAAGTTGAGGGTGCAATTTGAGAGCTGCCATTAAGATGAGATTTCTCCATTTTCAGGCGACGGTACTGTGCGTTTTATTTGTTATTTGGATACACAAGAAAAAAATAATTTGATACAAATTACCGCGATATGAACATTATTTTGACGATAGGCAAGGTGTGATATGCATGGCTTTTTTTTCATTTCATTTTCATAGACTTTATAAATATGCATGATTTTTAACAATAAGATCATTGGAGGGTTATTGGGGTAATGAAATTGTTAAATAAATTAATTTGTTCGATACTATCGAGAGGAAATTCAGAAAGGAATGGCCTCGTATAATTTGAACTATAGATGTAACGAAACCGGAACCTTTTAATATTCCTGAGCAATTATTAATGCGGTTGTCTTTGAGGTGCAAATTACCCCGACATAGTTATACATACTTTTTCAAACGAACTCTATATTTACTTTTCTCCTTTTTTGCCCTCCTGCAATTAATCGTGTTCCCGTAGCTCGCGACGACATAAAAGACAGAGTCGTACAAAAGCAGTCGCATCCGCTTGAGAAACTTTTGACCTATTATACGAAGGTGGCAAAGAAAACAAGGTTGAGTATCGCGTGAGTGAGCATGGCTGAAAGCGAAAGAGTTAGGGGTGGGATGAAGTAAGTGAATCGTTCAAGCATCGAATGAAAATTCCCTTCCGAAATACTGCAATTCTTCGGGATTCCTCGCTACGTTTGACATGAATGTTGTAATCAAATTAAGCGAATGACTGTAACATAAAAAATCGATTGCGCGAGTAATCCTATGAGATACATAGGAGCAAAGTTCAACATATATATATATGGGGAATAATCATCCAAGAGAGATGCATGAAATCTATTACCGTCAATATTACCCGTACAAATATGTACTTAAATAGGTTAGGTTCTACTAATTTAGCGTGTTTCGAAATAGCATTTCAAATAATGCTATGTAATGTTGTGGTCTTGTTTAATGTTAATCATATAATGTTGTATAAAACTTCAATAATGAATATTGTGTATTATTATCAATAAGAAGCTAATGTTTCTTTTCTTAATGAAATTTGTAAATGAATCATACTGTTGACGTGATCAATAATTATTATTATTGAAGCGTATATCCACATCGCTTTATTGAAAATGCATTCGGTTTTAAGATTCAAATACAGGTTTAATTCTGAAAACATAAAATTTAATTATCCTCGATTTCATTTTTATCATTTCATACATTAAAGTTGTTCATAAGATAATAATTTTTGTATGCGAAGTGCACAATAAAATATTTTATATGAATTTGTTAATAATAATTAATGGTAAATATAAATTCTACAATGATCCGTGGTCACCTTTATTAACTGGATGCATCCGAATTTTAAACAATTATAGCATCATCGCGCCTAATCGTTTTGTAATGACTTAAAAGAATTTATCATTCCTCGCATTCGATTCGCGAGCATTAAATCCACGATAAACACTATTTCGTTGCCCTCTAAATTTAATCTCGAGAAAATTGCATATTTCAAAGTATTAAAGAGTTATGAAAGTAAAAAAGTCGGTGGGTGAAATTAATAATTTTCCTGCGAATGGAAAATCGAGCAAGGATGGAATTTGCTTACGTGACTCAATATCGGGCGGAAGTTATTGGTTTTTCATCGTGCCTAGAAAATCCATTGTTTGCGGGAATTCCATTGGGAGGCTACGCGAGAGTCGGGAGAGGGAGTTAGATGAAGAAAAGTACGAGCGCAGCACGAGCTGCGAGTGGCCGGAAGCGTAAAAGTATGAAAGCGAAAGTGACTCGTAGGAAAACAGAGAACAGAGGAAAACGAGCGCTAACGGAAAGAAGACGAGCGAAAGAAGGAACATTTTTCCGAGAAGTTGAAGACCAAGACTTGGCGTAGCTTGAAATTTTTCATTAAATAAGGTTTTTATAAAACGTTAGCCCTTGCGTAACTGAGATTTTTACGCAAAACTGATGTTACTACTGAGGATATTTACTGAGATTGCGAATTAAATGTTTTGGTTAATTGTAACTGTGGGTATTACGTTATAATATTCCATTAAATTTTTTTTAGATTTTTTTATATACCTTTAGAAATGGATTTTATAGGGAATTCGTCATCTATAAGGATTAGATTCGGGTACTTTTTCACTTATTTACCAAATGAGGATAAAAGTTTTTGGTAATTCATTTAAAAATCTTCAATTTCTGAGATTTGCATCGCTAAAATCTATCATAATACTTTTGAGAATACGAGGAAGATTTTAAAATGCCAGAATATACCAGTTGTCGTAACGAATGCAATACGATCGTAAACAATCATTAGCGCAGAAAAAAAATTGTTTAAAATTTCCCTTTGATCTATGATTATTAGGAAAATAAATAACAGCGAAAACCAGAAGCAGAAAGGCCACCGAGAATACAAGAAGAAAACGACCAAGAAAGAGTTACGAAAGAGAGCTTGCAGCTGCTTGCATAGATACATATATCTTCAGCCGAAGACGGAATAATAAAGCTAGACGAGGGTACATGCATATGGGATATTCCACGTCTTGTCGGCAATTCAAAAAATTAAATTCAAACACTGAGAATGTGTGAAGTGGTTATATTTAGTGACAACTTATGTACAAATCTTACATTGGGTTATAAAATCATAAATTTACAATAATTTATGAAATTTTTACTATTTAAGTTATTTAATTTTTGATGCAACATTTTTTTACAGGTGTTAAAAACTGTGTATTTTGTATACCACAAAGACTGATTTTATCTGAATCGAAGAAATGAGACAGATCAGAATTATTGCAATTGCACAATCTTCTTATATTTATTTGAATATACAATGATCTTAAATTTTTCACCGGTAAACTTGGTGCAGAATACGCCATCTGCAGATGCGGAATTTTGCGCGAGCGTTGGATCGTGTCTGCCATGAAAATAAGACGTTTAAATAAAATTATACGTTGCAGGATAAAATGGGAGGTCGGATGACACTCCTTGGGTTAACCGATGCACCGTATAACTGAGAGAGATAGAGAGAGAGTGCGCTAGAGAGAGAGAGAGAGAGAGAGAGAGAGCTCTAGAAAGAGAAAGAGAGAGTGAGAAGGAAAAAAAGGAGAAACACCCTCCAGGATGCCTGTAAAAATGCATAAGGTGTTTATACCTGCTTTATGCGCCTGTAGGTTTAAGACTTTAGAGGCGTGCGTTTTATAAGGATGTTTTTCTCCCAGTTTCTCCCTCGTCTTCTTTTTCTTCTTCTTTCTTCACGTCTTCGTCTTCTTTCTCTTTCTTTTCTTTTTTTTTCTTTTCTTCTTTTTTAATACTCGTTTTGTTTTTTCCTTTAAGCGGAGGGGGAATTACCCTTTAAAAATGGCTGTTTAAGCTTCTACGCGTTGATATTTAATAAATGAGCCCATGATTGCCGGAATGACGTGTATACTGATAAGTCGACGCGTCGAAGTTTGGCCCGATAATAATCTCGTTATTTGAGCTAAAAAAGGCGCGCGGGCGTTCGTTATTTCTTTCATTTTAATGGTAAAATAAAGGATATTATATAGTTTGAAATGTAAAAGGCCGTTTTAATTTATCCTGGTTATGCCTTTAACGATGGATTAAGATCTGCATAACCATTTGGTATAAGGTCGCATGCTTATAAATTAATTTTTTATACTTTTTTAATCGAATTATTCACGGGTAAGATAAAGTATATAGACCAAACGACTCGAAGCGATTAGGAACCTGTGTTATCGATTGTAAAGAATTACAAATATTGTAATTTCTGGTGAAAACGTGCTCTGTTACTCTCTTGAGTAAGCATTGCTTGATGTTCTAAATTTTTTTTTTAATAATTTTGAAACATTTTACACATACAAGTATATTTTCTCGAAAAAGTTTAAATAATATTCATCCTTTCATAGAGAAATATAGATAAAGTAACCCCATCTCACATCTTATAAAAGAATTTTAATTGCTTCCAATTAGAAATGTCTTTCCTACGTGATCATTAGCAAAAGTCGAACCAAAAGTTTAAAATCCAATCATCGCAACGAAGCAGCAAGAGTCAATAATTCAGTCTCCCTACCACGGAGCGTATGCACATATATTTCCGACTTCCCCTTTAACTTGGCAGTTTCGTCCACATCCTTTATAGGCAGCAAAATTAGTTAACTGTCGTGCCCGCACAGCTCAACGAGGCCACTCACTTATCGAGGCACGCTCTCTCCCTCGCCTCCCTCGCGCACCGCGCGCGTATAAAATGTCATTTCTCTCGTCGTTTGCACATCTCCTCCGACACCGTCCTCCTCGAGAAAACCTCTTTACCGACCGACGTGCTACAGGTCTATCCGTAATTTTACGATGAAAGCCATAAATACAAAGTAGCATCCACTGCCGCCACACGGAGCTGATAATAGTGACGATGGTATAGTCTATAACAACTGTGTCCTTTCTCTATCAACCCCCTCTGATCATCGTGCATACCTTGAAAAAGGATGAAAAAGTATGTGACGCCTCCTTTCTTTTCGCGTAGCGTTCCGGGTATACGAATTTTATTAGGTAGATTTTCTTCCTCCAGGCGCGAGGATCAGTCTCATCTTCTTCCCCCGCCCCCCGTCTCCCTCTACTATCTTTCTTCTCTCAAAAGGAAAGTGAAGAAGGGGGTGTAGGAGGCTTCGGCAGCCAATATCTCAGAGTGAGACTTAACTCTGATCCTTCTTTTATATCCACTGAATTTAAATAATGGAGACCCTGCTAATTCTCTCCCCGTGCTACTCGACTTTTTCTCTCCTCTTCTTGTCCCTTTCTCTTTCCGTCTACAATTTTTTCCTGTTAGACACTCTTACTATTTTCAGATTCTTCGATTTTACTGGTGAGAATCGGGATCTGTGGAATATGAATACTGGAGCCAAATGTCAAGAATCAAAAGTGCATATATCAATAATTTATATCCCAGATGTTTGATGTAAGATATTCTTTATCGTAATTATAGTTGTTTTTAATAATTTATATATGTTGCAAATCATTTAAGTAATCTTAAATTTATTTTTAATTGATCGTTTTAATTAATATGATTTTTCTTCAGTTTGTGTATTTGATTTAAAATATCATCGATTAACGGGATTAACAGAAAAGATTTCGGAATGATAGTTTGAAAGCAATGATATTATGAAATTAGACTAACTTATTTACATAAAATTATTACCGTGGATACAAAAATTAAGTGAGTTATATAAAGAATTTTTATAAAAGATACAATATCGGAAAAGTTTAGTATGAAGAATTTCACAATTTCAATGAGTATATCCTTGTAAAAAGTCTAACAATTCTCTTTTTATTCTAATCTACGTTGTAAAGGAATTCAATGCTTCTTTTTACTACTTCATTGTTTCATATTTATATATATACTGCATAAATAATTAATTATAAACCTTACCTTTTCAATTAACTACGGTTTTACAAAGAAACTTTACAAAGTTTACATGAAAATATCGTACCCTGAACTTTTAAAAGAATTGATGAATAAAAATTTCAATTCCTTAGTAAAAGTATTTTTAGAATTTCTGTGTATTGAGCTATAATTGCTATATTGATATCACACAATATACGTATTTTCAATATTTAATCAAATTTATATCAAACACGATGTTATCATCAGTCTACATACTCTAAAATTATTGCAGCATCATCCCACTAAATTGCCTGTTATAAAGGCATAAACAAATTCATCACAAACCAATGTCGCGTCTCTTTACCCTCGCACATACGGCAGCCTCTATTTTCCTAAAACACACATACATATACATCGCGGTCTCTGCACCTGTCGGCGGCTTGTTTCTTTTCCCCGTCAGACGCGCACAAACTCTTTAGCTAGTCTTCATCTATAAAAGTGCACACACAGAGTCCCGTTTTCCAACTTGTCCTCGCACTGCGTCTTGTATATACAAGAGGTGCGGGAGGGATTGGGGGGTTAGAAGAAAAGTGGAACATGACAGGCCAACTGATTAGAGGCTGTTTGTACTTCCTTCCGGGCTTTGAGGGCCGCCTGTTTACACTCGTGGTGGGGTGGAAGGAGTGGGAGACGAGACCCGCGCAAAAGGTGACGAATAAAAAGGGACGCATGTCACCGAAAATGTAAGGAGAGAAAAAATGCTCGCCATATTGGATCTGAATTATTCCGTCGTTCTTCTTTCCCTCTTTTCCGCTTCCTGCACCCTTTGACGGTGGGCTTTATAAGGTTTCCTCAGCTCTGGTAGAAGGATAGTAGTATGAATGTTCCTTGCTATATAGAGACTTATAATTATAATGTCGGGAGGATGGTACTGCGCCATTTGCGTCGTTGTTATTGAGGGCTCAATGGGTGTCTGAATGGAGGAGTGACTTCGCATTGTTTTGGGTGTAAAAAAAGTTGATTGTACTTCTTAGATATAAGTTTAATCTTTGTTATGAGGAAAATAGTATAGAAAAAAATAAATAGTATTTAATTGAAGAAAAAACTAAATTAGTAATGCCGCCATTCTTTTTGCGAAAGCTCAAAAATGAAAGGAACTCCCAACGCTAACAAACAAAGGATCGTCTACCACAACTATCCAAGATTATTTTCCACAAAGTAATTATTTCATCCAATATCCAGAGACCCCAGAATGACCCTCCAACCGAGTCGCTCTCATTCCGAGCTTATCTCATGTAACAGCCTTCGTTATTCAATGCATCCGATATTTAATAACGACAACCACTCGACTGCAAAATTCCAACCTCCTTCTATCGCCACTAGCGCGGTTTGCCTCAGCTATATGCAAACAATCGTTTGCCAGGCCACAGTAAGAGACAAAACGAAGACGAAGAGAAGAAGTAGAAGCGGGTCGATGCGATCGAACAGCAATTATCGGTCGAGTTCGCAATCGATTTCCATGTACAAGACCTTTGCACGACGGATAGTTTAGGCCGCGAGAGAGCAGAGAGGAGAAGAAGCCAGAGAAAAGGCTCTTATGTGCGCCCTGTTGGCCTCGCGCCAGAATAATAGCGAAATTGATAAAATTCACAAGCTATTCCTACCCGGGTCAACAAATCGTCACGACCAATTGGCAAATTGTCATCTACCTTTCTGCTCGCTGGCGTTATTACCCCTTTTTCGTGCCTTCGCACTTAGAAACGTGCTATATATTATACATTGCTGTCTCTCGTGCTACTGCTGCTGCTTTTCATTCGAGTAGTGAGCCCGAATAGCGGAGTAGTCTACTACTAATCTGAAGGTATTATGTCTCACCCTCTTGGCCTACATATATCCTCATTACACACGCATATATATAAGAGAAAAGGTTTCGGGGAATTGTTATGTAATGGATCGCAGGGGGCGAGGTTATGGAATACGGAGCGGTATTTTTTGGCAGGGCCATTTGAGATGATTTTTTTGTTGAGCGTCGAAATTATGGGATGAATGAGTACCGAGGGGAGCTTTTTACGATTTTGTTATTGAAAATGAACTTGTTAGTGACGCGGCGCCGAGGGTGGAGAATATGATTTTTGAAGAAAGCAGAAGAGAATTAAGTGCTTCAGGGGAGAGCCTTGAGCTCGTGAAACGGCGAAAACATTCTAAAATTATGTGGCAATTTCTTTTTAGTGGATCCAAGTGATCGGTAAATTTAAAAATTAACATTTTCTGTTAAATGTATTATTAATTCGTGCATTAAAAATTTTCTAACTTTAGCAGAATACTTACAGCTTAGTTTTTCTTTATTTTTATGATCAATAAGAAAAATAGCTATATATATTTTCATTAACTTGTTAATTAGTAACTGGGCAAATTTCATACTAAATATGTGAATATCCGATAGAACAGCAATTATAAATAATTTCCAGATGGAATTTTATCTCGTATGCGAATCCCTCTAAAATATTAACATTTGATCGTTTCGGATCCAATTAAAACTAACAAAGTTCGCAGTTCTCGAGAGGCCGCGGCGGCAACCCACTAAATTGCTCTCAGTTATCCGGATATTAAGTAAATCGGTAAAAAGTACTCGAACATAGATGAATCTCGCTAAAAGTTGTTACATCGATCGCCCCTACCCTGTTTTCATTATTTAAAAAAAATTTTAAATAAATTTCCGGTAAAAAAGTGAATGCGAGCGGCGCGGACGCCACGAGACGCGCTATTATGCTAAACACAATGAAAATTATTACCCTCTGGTACATGCGCATAAAGGAGTCTTAAAAAAGAGGTACACACCACCGCCTTGGTGCCGTTGCTCTCCCTGTTATTTTATTAATGAAACTACTACTACGCGGCATGCGCTGAGCTCCTTTTCTTTCGCTTCCTTCCTTCTCTCTCTTAATTTCTTCTTCTTCTTCTTCTTTTTTTTTAATAATTCATGCGGAACCGTGCAAGTTAACGCGCTATTCGTTACCTCATTCACTTATTCCGTATTAAGATTTCATCCGACGATCCAAATGGACTTTTGCACTCAAGTTCTTATGCGCAACGCGAGTCACACGCGCACTCTCTTTCTTAACGTTAATGATCTAGCGGAGGAGAGAACGAAAAAAATGTCGAGTAAAAAAAGGATTTTAGAATGTTCAACGAAGTATTTTTTTTGGGGGGAGTAATGAGAATTCGCCTGATAACGGAAGTATGCGACTGTCGACTCTTTTGCTCATAAGAGCATTAATTTAGCTGCAGGAGATTAAAAAGCTTCTTCTCTTTTCTCTCTCTCTCTCTCTCTCTCTCTCTCTCTCGCGGAATGAATTGTCTTTAATTTCCAGGAACAGAACTAATTCGGACTAAAGTACAGCCAGATGGGCTCTGCGAGAGAGAGAGAGAGAGAGAGAGAGAGAGAGAGAGAGAGAGAATCGCAGGTACGCCATATCATTCGCGTATTTTCACATTTTTTCCCGCTCGCTGAATAAAACGGGCGCAAAAAAGAAGAAGTCCATTGTCGCCGGTCTGTTCTCGAGCGCGTGAAATTCAGCGCGGAAAAGAGACTCCGCGAGAATACAAGAAATCGTGTGCCCCGCGTTCATTCGATCTTCTACATTATTTCTTGCTCCTCTCTACACCTCTTTTTTCCCACCATAAACTCGTACAACCCACACGCCTATAATCGCCTCTTATGCATACCAGTACAGACGCACACAATATATAGCGAGATACAGAAAAGCACTTGTCATGTAGTGATAACGGCGGCGCCGGAGGCAGCAGCAGCAGCGGAATACCCGAAATAAAGGAGCTTAAAAATGCGCCTGGCCCGGCGTATAATAAGCCCGCGACGAGAGAGAGAGAGAGAGAGAGAGAGAGAGAGAGAGAGAGAGAGAGTAGAAATTATATTTTATGATTGCGCTAGAGCGCCCATTTTAAGCCCGTGCATCTGTGGGTGCGTGTGTGTGTGTGTGTGCGTGTGTGTGTGTGCGTGTAGCAGTGCGCAGACACAAGTTCGGCGCGATGCATGCTCGCAATTATTCCATGCATTCCATGAGAGAGCGCGCATCGCGATTATTGCGAAACTCGTTTTCCTCTCGCCTGGGTCCCTCTCTCTCTCCCTCTTATAAAACGCTCGCTTCTCTCTCTCTCTCTCTCTCTC
>UELV01181708.1:0-87500 GCA_900490015.1 Megastigmus stigmatizans
TATATATATGGTGTTATGCGCCGGTGATAGGAAGAGGAACTCGGCGGTGGACTACTAGGGCCTTCTATACCCGCGTGTGCAGTGTGCTTGTAAGGCTGTGTGTGCGCGGGGCTACTTGTCACGCATGAATATGCATCGCTTATCCGTTTAGAGAGAGCGCCAGAGTAGAGAGAGAGAGAGAGAGAGAGAGAGAGAGAGAGGGAGGGAGGGAGAGGGAGAGAATAGAGCAAAGTTCACTCCCGATGTCGGATAGTCGCGTCAACGATTTCGACAGACAGGCTTCGCGATGCGCCATTTGATCGATACATATATATATGTATATATGCTCGGGCGCGAACCAGTATGTGTGCAGTGTATGCATCAGGCGATAGTGTAGCCGCTCTCTCTCTCTTGGCTTTATATACGTGGTGCACACACGAGCGAAGCTCTCGACTGCATAAACATTAAACACTCTCTCTCTACGCAGCGGCAGCGGCGATTGCGAACGCGAGGCTCTCGTTATAATGTTATACGCGTGGTGCTCGGCTCTCTGCACTGGTGCAACGTCGTGTGTTATGGCAGAGTAGACAAAGAGATAGAGCGCTGCAGAGCCGCACTGGGGAGAAGAAATTGCAGCGGCGGCGGCGGCAGTAGCGATAAAAAATAAAGGCCCAAGACAACAAAGAGCGCTTTCTCTCGCTCTCTGCGTGGTTTTTCTACGAATGTGTGCTGCAGGCTGTACAGAGAGTGAGAGAGAGAGAGCGAGAGAAAGCCGCGGAGGCCGCTGCATTAGCCCGTAATAAAAGTGTCGTTCATGCGCGGCGCATTGCGCAATAGAC
Source organism: Megastigmus stigmatizans (assembly GCA_900490015.1). Taxonomy (NCBI): domain Eukaryota; kingdom Metazoa; phylum Arthropoda; class Insecta; order Hymenoptera; family Megastigmidae; genus Megastigmus; species Megastigmus stigmatizans. The sequence continues at coordinate 819 of UELV01181708.1, forward strand.
AAGAGATAGATGAGAGACGAGGGAGAGAGAGAGAGAGAGAACGAGTGCGATATAAAAGGCAGGAAACGTCGGCACTTTTGATGGACTACGTGCGCTTCCGTTTCTCTTATAGGATAGCCGCGGATATATAGGCTGCTGACTCGCTCGCTCGTGCGCCATGCGTTGGTCGGTGCACCAGTTATATCCCACACCTATCGCGTACACTGCACGTATATGTCAGAGAGGCGCGAGGGGGTGAATCGAGAACGTCTTATTCTCGGGCATTAGCGCTGCGGCGGCGGCAGCTCGGCTCTATCGCATTGGGGTGCGCGTGCGCGCGCGCCGCATAATATATAACTATATCTCGAGCGTTTGCATAATAATCTCGTTTGGTTCTAAGCGGCCGACTTAGTCATCCCTCAAGCCCCTGCAGCTTCGTAGCGAGAGGACAATGATCGCGCATCAGGTGTCTTATTCTCCGTATATGCGGCTTCCCCCCCCCTCCTCCCTCGCGATCACTCGCCTTTATTTTTTTCGTTATTGAATCGCGCGAGATAAAGCGCTTCCGCTCCCTCTCTCTCTCTCTCTCTCTGGCTCGGCTCTTTCAGCATTATGAATAATAACGAGATATGCCCGTGTGTGTCTTCTTCTTCGTTGGGGGACAGTATTATATACGCAGTCGCACTCACGCATACACCTCTCATTTTTCATGCCCATTCCACCTACGTAGGCATAATATATAAATAAGTAGGGTTCGTCGCACGAGGGCATAAAATGATAAGATTCACGCTAGATATATGAGGCACATGATGAGCTGGGAGTGATAGAGGCGAGGGTTAGGTGGAAATATAGAAAACTATTTTCCGAGCGGACATTTCTCAAGAGTCCCCCGCGCGCTCATTTTCCGGAGGGACTCCTCGCTTTCTTCTTTCTTTCTTTCTTTCTCGTGCTCATGCGACGCGGTCTATCGGAAGAAGAGGAGCTGGTTATGTTTATGTACTCCTAGAGAGCGAGAGAATGCATCTTTCTTAGTACAAATACATACGACTCTTTTCCCTTGAATAATGAGCCACTCGGATATTAAAAATGGTTTCTATTAGGAGCAGAGGGGGGGAGGCACTACACACGAGCTTGGTTTTCTTTCTCGCTCTTTCTCTCTCTTAAGCAGTGCAGTTGCGCCACCTCGTCGCCATGCACACGCGATGTAAATAATAAACTCGGTTCCGCTCTGGCTCCTTCGTTAATCCCGCGATCTTTGTGTGTGTCAATGTCGATTTTAATTATATATACCATTTTTTTTTCTTTTTCGTTGAGCGATACGTGTGCATGCGGAGTGCATTAAAAAAGCACGTTTATATCGGCTTGACGGGCTGCAGCCTGGACTTTTTTTCTGCCTGACGTAAGTGAAAAATCATCCGAGCGTTAAAATTGTTTTGGATTTCTGTGTATACGTATACGAGGGTCATACGATATATTTTAAAATACAAGACTGCGGAATATTGCATAGTTTTCAAGAATTCGCTGAGGCGCATTTGAATATTTCACGCTTTTCTTCCATTATGTACGCATGCAAAGCGGTAAAAAAATCCTATATCGCGCGGCGGGTTATTTTAAATTTGTATAAATTTCCGTTGTTTATTAAATTACGTAATGGCGCTAAAAAATTAACGAATTCCGCTGCTCAGCAGGGGGAAGCGATAATTTTCCAATCTGTTCGTTATACACAGCGCATTAAATCCACATTTCTGCTCGCGCTGATTTCTTTCGGATGTACGCGCGCATTGCACCCATACGCTTCTTCTTTTAAAAAACATCGGATATTTTTTATTGGAAAAGCAATCTTTCATTTATAACAACATACAGTTTTGCATCCGAAACAGTTATTGTACGCGGCATTGCAGCCATTTAATGAAAACAAATATGTATTTTTAGCGTCGGCTTATATACATATTCCCCAGTGCTTTTAAATAGCATGATTTTTATGATATTCCTGCTGCGGTGCTATATGCTCGGGCACGTGGCGCTCTCATAAGCTCCCAGGATCAATAAGAAAAATAAGATTTCGAGAGAGAGAGAGAGAGAGAGAGAGAGAGAGAGCGGGAGAGCGAGATAGAGCGAAGAACGGTGTGCAGCTGAAATCCCCCGATAGGAGCCGAGAGAGCAGCCGAGAGCTAGCAGCCGCTCGCGCGCGCAACGAAAATGTTTTCTCTTCCTCGAATCACTTATCTCTTATTTATTATATTCCGATCCTTTCTTATCTCCGCTGCAGGCCCGCTAACTTTATATATATAATATATAAAAAACCAGAACTAAATAAATATTTGAGCCCTGCACGGTGCAGTTACGAGCTTGTGAGCAGCTGCACCGAGACCTGCAGTACGATAAAAGAAAAAAGAATATAAATTTACGATCCATAAGCCATCGGAAAGTCATTTCCTCCCCCGCAAGCACGCGCCGGCACTCGATGGAAAGCCAAAAGGTACATCACTGTTTTATGAATAAGGCAGCGCGAACAAAAAGTATACTTATATATAAATAGACACACACACACGCACGCACACAGAGAGAGAGAGAGAGAGAGCAAAGCGCATGGGGCGAAAGAAGCATCGGTCGGACGGTAGTCATTTGAATTTGAAAAGGCGTCTCATTGCATTTACATAAAACATGACGCGCGCGCACATCGCCTGAGCCCACACCGAATTCCCCGCGCGTATATACAAAACGCACATATAATCTCTACTCGATCGCGCCTCAAAGGAAGCCTTCTAATATAATATAGTTGCCGCTGCTGCTGCATAGGTCTCGGGGAGCTCGGAAGAGGCGGGGGAGAGCTGGGAGAGCAGTAGAAAAACATTTAGTCCTCGAGGAGCTTCGGCACGCGGCGGCCCCTCATAACTATTCCTTTGGTGTGTGTAGAGCTAAGATTCCCACTGGGCAACTCGAGACACTCTTGAAAATTATCTCGGCAGCGGCAGCGGCGACGGCGGCATGTTATATAGGTGTCGAGCTCGCGCTGGAAATGAGCCGTGGCTCGCATGAGCCCCTTGTATTAGCGCAGCCGGCCCCGATATCCTCTTCTCTCTCTCTCTCTCTCTCTCTCTTTTTCGTTGTTGACCCTGACCCTCGTGCATGCGGCGGCGGCGGCAGGCAGGGCGCGAACTACTGCGTTGTGTGTGCAGCAGCGTCTCGGATAACGCGCGCCCAGAGTACACAGGCGTTCGCGCCGTTATACAAATTCTCCCCTCTCGACTCTCTGCTCTCTGCTATAGCTGCTCTCTACTAGCTCCAACATATTTAGAACATGTGTTACTTATTGGCAGGCTCGAATAACACGTAGATTTAATAGCGCGTGCCAGGGAGTTAGCTCGCTGAGAAAATGCCCCTAAGTAGTGGCTTCCTGTGCAGCCGCGATTTCAAAATAGTTCTCGTTCTGATTTTTTTTTCTTTCCCTCCGTATGCTAGAGAGAGGATGTTTAAGTACCCGTGCTGCTATACGACTAGTTGCGCATTAGCCGGTGACACAATGGCAATTTGTTTTTTCGGCCCGCTGCGGTGCACTTTATCATTCTCGGCCGACGGTTTTTCTACTGCAGCTGGCCGGGATTTTTTTTCGACTCGAATCTTCGTTGTCGTCGTCGTCGACGGGACATAATGAGCCGCCGCACGAGTCTCTTGATTTTTCTCTACTGCGTGACGACGTGGGGAGAGAGAGAGAGAGAGAGAGAGAAAGAGGCTGTCTTGAGGGATTTAGATCGCGTCGTTGCTGCGGCCGTTTGAGAAACCCGAGAGAGTCGGAGGGTAGCTCGTAAATTATGTAAATGTATTCGTTCGTTCGCAGGGAATGAGAGCGATAATTTTTGGAAAAATCAATAGGCGCGCGGATTGCGTGACTGCCTACCCACCGACGAGCATCCAATGTTCCTCTCTCTTTTTTCATTGGTGCGCGCCCTGCAGCCTCTCTCTCCTCTCTCTATCTTTCTCTCTCGCTCCTGGAGGACCTCCTAGCTACCTATCCTTCGTATAATGGCTTATGAGCTGCTTTCTTGCTCGTAAAAACGCAGAATAACTCTGAAGCAATTCATGCATATGGTACCTATATATACGTATAACAACAGCAACAGCAGCGGCTCGCGTGCTCAATAGAAAGATAAACTTTGGTACATCGTGTGTGTACATTGTGATGCAGCTGTAGAAATCGAGTGTACATGTGGTAACGTGCGGGGCACTTCTTTTCTCATTCTTTCCTCTCTCTCTCTCTCTCTCTCTCTCCCTCTCTGCGCGTGTGTTGATGTACATTCTCGGCATGCGGTTTTTCTTTAAAATGTCTTTGTATTGTGACTTGCAGACTGCCTGCATCTGCAGCTGTACGGGGACAGCAAGGATAGGTACAAACAGGGTCAGACGAAAGCGTCATTGAGCTTACAGCATTTTCTCGGGGTACAAAGCGGCTTCACCTTGGACAAAGAGTCCAACACAATTGCGATTATCTGCCAAGACGTCACCGTCGTTCTCGCTTTTGACACGCGGGAGAGGCTCATACAGTGGCAGGTCAAAATATCAAACAACTTGGGCGAAGGTATGTCAACTTAATTATTTATACAACTACTAAGTATAACCTATTTTATCTTCCTGATGTTTATCTAGAGATATTACACTTATTGTTGAAGCCACTGGATTAAAATTTAAAATAAACTGTCGCGCTAGTTTTTGTTTATTCTGAAATTTGCCAAAAATAAACTGTGAAAAGGCATTTTAAAAATAATATTTCAATGTGGTCGTCCATATATTGTAAACGATAGGCAGGTTTATCCACCCGAAAAGGCATGGACAATAATCAAATAAAATTATTGTCGATAGTCGCGTGAATGATTAAATGGACGCGTGTTATAAAAATCAATATACCTTTTAAATCATTTTTAAATGAGTCTCAATTGCAAATCGATACTTGCGAATAATAACTGTTCATATATATTTATTTATTCTTCTAAAATAGTTTCAGAAGATTTTATTAAAATTTTACGTGAAACAACGCACATGTTAAAATTTATTAGTCTCTATAATACTTAGGCGTGTTGTCGAGTCTATAATTTTCACATTATCATCTATCATTCTCATCGGAACTCATTCTTCTTTTAATTATAAGTTTTATCTATCGGATACGGCATAAGTATATAACTGCACATATGTGCGTGTGCGCGCCTAAGTATAATTTAATTGATGAAGGCGAGGCTTCCCTGCATAGGGAAGATGTCGGTCATTACCCATTGGAGCTCTCGTGTGGATTTAATAAATTATTGTTAAATCGAAAGTATATTACTTAACAAAAAAATTGACATAACGTATAATTTTCGAGCTCTTGAGCATACGTAAATTCATAGTCCGCTTGTCTTCGAGCATTGAAAGAAATTAGAAAGATAATATATAATATAAAATCTCACAAACAGAGAACATTGAATTTGTAAGTATGTAAATTTAGTGAAATAAAGTTAATCCGTACAACGATGGACTCGATAACAAAGTTCGTTATAGCTGCACGCGAAAGAAACTATACCGAAACATAACGTATATGACCCGTCCGAAATGTATCCGAGGAGGTACCGTAACGCTCGTTACTCGGCTTTGATACAGAATCCGAGCGCAGAGCTAAGGTCCTGCGCTACATCCTCAATCCTCGCGCTCCCGTCACGTCAGGCGAGCCCCGCTTAGCTGTAAAAGTATTGATTTCCGCGTGAATGACGAGTCGCAGCCCCTTAGAGCAGCATCAGCCCTACAGTGTGCAAGCTGCGCAAGGTAGCCAAGTTACAATGGTTACAATTGTTACAAAGGTCCGCTATTGGTGTGCATTACAGATCGCGAGTTCCTAGTGGCGGTCTCGAGCGCGCCGGCCAAGTCGAAGCTGAGCTGCGGCCCGGCCCAGCTGCACGTGCAGGAGCAGCGCTTCTGCATGACCCTCGGAGTGCCGCCCCGACTGGTCGGCATCTGGGAGATCGGCCAGCTGCGCCGCTACGGAGTCGTCGAGGGCCGGTTCTGCTTCGAGGGCGGCTCGCGCTGCGGCCGGGGCGAGGGCCTCCACGTCCTCATCAGCGAGCAGGCCGAGGAGATCGCCAAGGTCCTCCAGCTCGCCGCGGAGGGCAAGCTCTCGACCGGGGGCCGGAAGCGGCCGCTCACCGCCGGGGCCTCCTGCTCCTCCTCCGGGGCCGCCGGCAGCTCCCAGGAGAGCCCGCGCCGGCAGTTCTCGCGCTCCGAGACCCGGGCCAGCGACAGCTTCGCCTCGGCGGCCTACTGCGCCAGCGCCAGCAGCGTCTCCTTCGACGAGCGCTTGGACTGGTCCTCGGCGGAGAGCAGCGGCAGAGGTCAGGAGACCGAGTGCGAGGCCGACTATAGCCCGCGGGACTCGAGCGCCGCGGGGGACTGGCTGCAGCTCCAGCAGCAGCACCACCACCACCACCAGCACCTGCAGCACCAGCAGCACCAGCAGCACCAGCAGCACCAGCAGCACCAGCAGCACCAGCAGCAGCAGCAGCAGCAGCAAAGCGCCGGGCAGCACCCCTGCCTCGAGAGATGCTCGAGCTGCATCGGCAAGCTGGGGGGCACCATGTCCAAGTCGTCGACCTGCGCGAGCACGGCGACCGGGGCGAGCGCCGGGAGCCTGGGCCACCACCTGCAGCCCCGGGCCTTCGACCGTCTCTCGCTCTCCTCCTACAGTAGCAGCAGCCACGACAGCGACTACTCGGGCTCGCAGCAGCCGCAGCCGCCGCCTCCGCCGCCGCCTCCGTTGCCGCCACCGGTCGAGTGTCGCTGCTCGCCCCAGCCCCAGAGCCAGCAGCAGAAGCCGAGTCCGCTGTCGCTGCCGCCGAGGCCACCCAAACCGTCCGCTGCTGCTCCGAGCAAGGCCAGCAGCAAGCCCCCGATGCCGTTGCCTGCGGAGCAGAGCTGCACCTGTCCCCGGAAAGCGGTGCCCAGCCGAAACGGTAATATATATATATATATACACGCATATATACGTGTGATGCAGACCATTAGACTGCTCATGCTCTCTTCCTTGCCTATTAACTTCTGGTGATCGATCGTCCGACTTGATGGATTAACTCAAGATTGAGTTGCTGCTGCTGATATGGGATGACGCTTTTGCGCGAGATTATACTAAGTAGATTCTAGTGTCTAAATCAGACCTCGCGTGTTTATGATAAACTTGTAATATAGCTCCAGTCTGCTGCATTTTTTTTAACATATAATTGCAGACGCTATTATTTTCAAATTTCTTACTGCATAGTTTTGTCGGATTAAATTAATTGTTGGTCTTTTAATTTTAAAGATATTTCTTTTATAGTAACTTCATCATTTTGACGTTTGATTACAACATTATAATGATAATTATAATTTGAAAAACTTTCTTTATCTAATCGAAATTTAATCTTTACTCGCGATCGCTGCTTACAATATTTATGATTGGATTTATTTTTATTATTTCAAAGGTCGATAAAAAAAGTCGCCTATCAATCGTATATCAGTACATGACTTTCCAGAAAATTCTAGTTCATTTTTAGTCGTATCAACAGCAGAGTTATCATCATATCGTATTTATTTAGTAATAAAATACCTTATTCTTATATTAATAAAATTCAACACATCGTCAGTAAACAATGATATATAAAGAATTTTGACAAACATGAAACTTTAATATTATTATATAATAACATAAATCTAGAGTTAATAATGCGATAAATGTATTATTGCCGGAATAACTAAAATGTCCCGATTTTTTTACAGCTGGTGGACCTTACGAAAATTACGACATTCCAAAGACTATTTTGGCTCATCAGAGGCCACTGGAACAACAAAGCCCACAAGCAGACCAATACTACGACACTCCTCGAAAGATCAAGGAGTATCTGGCAATGCCAAAGGCCTATCCCAACTACGACACCCCTCACGTACCACAAGCGGTGGTATTGCAGCAGTGCGGCTGTCCTGCCAAATTAACAGCACAAACTCCTAAGAGCTTAACCTGCCCGTGCCACAATGTTATGAGCTGGGCTGGATTCGTGTTACCGTACTGTCGCCGAGGTGCCGGTATCGAACCAACGGGAGTCACGGTCCAGCCGGTTCGACTCTCAGGCGAGGGGAAAATGCCGGTGGTCAATGCCAGTGGCCAACTAGCCATATATAATTCAGCGAGTAATGGTAATATCACGGAAACTAGTCAAACTTTGAGTAATTCGAGCAACGACTGCGACTGCGACTGTCCCGTACATCCCCCCGAAAGCACAAAAAGCAACTACGAGAACGTTGAGCCAGTTATCGATACTCAGCCAGCGGCTAAGGCGGCCAATTACGCCAATGTCGATTTTACCGAGTCTCTTGGGAATTACGAGAACAGCAAGGACTTCCTATCGAAGGTCGGCCTCAATTCTCAGGAGGAAGTCGATAGATTCAACGATCAAACGCACCAAGCCAAATCTGAAGATAAGAATGGAGAGGAGGTCAAAGTCTGTCACAAGTGTGGGCATTTGAAAGAAGTTAGACAAGATTATTTGATCGTCGATGAAGAGAACGAGACTCCAAAGAAGCCAGTACCTGGCTATTTGGCCATGCAACCCGCGCACAACGCTTGCTCGAAAGAGGTGCTCTCGAGGCTATGCAGCGGTGTCAAAAGCTCCAGCAATCCCGCGTTATCGGGTGTCTCGCCGCTCGAAGTCAACAGAAAGAGGTCGGAGTCCGAGTATCGCGTTCCAGGTTCGGCAATGCTCTCTAGTCCCTATTTCCGGCGTCGTCTTCTCGAGATGTCCAATTCCGAGGCTGGAACTGGTAATTTAGGAATGCTCCTTAGAAAGAGATCTTATAGCGTGGAGTCGGCGCATTATCTGGACGACGAGAAGAGCTCGTTTACACCAGCTGTACCAATCCACAAGTGTTCCAGTGATACAGACAAGGCATTAGCGAGTAATCAAGTTGCGGATTCCGAGACTGAGGCTAACGACAGCTTGGATGCCGTGTCGCCGTCTCCACAGCCCTTATCTTCCATTAAAATTCGGAGGTCTTCATCGGTCCCCTCCAAGACTGGCCATAATCGTGATTCTTCAAGTAGCAACGATTCCGGCGTTTCCACCGGATCGTTGAGCCATCGAACTGCCGAGTTCGTCGAGTTTGAATTTCCGACCACTCCTGCTAATACATTGATTAAGAAGCAAAGTGTACCTTTGATGTATTGGAAAAGTCCACCGCCCGCATGTTTTCATAGTAGCTTACCGAGAAAGTCTAAATCTAGCGATCCGCTGCGGGAATTGACGTTCCAATTTCACAAAGTCAAACTGCCAGCAAAATCATCGTCGGCTGAAGCCGATATACCTACCTGCTTACCACCGAAAGGGCCAAAGGAATTTAGTAGTCCAGGGGAAGTACCAAGTGTACCATATATCGATTCTCGAAGTACAAGTAGTGGCACGTCCGATATGTCTGATTACATAGAAACTCTATCCCTTTCTTCACATTCTTCTTCAGACGCTCCTGATAATCTTAGGTAACTTTAATTCTTTAGCTTAACCATAATAATCTTTTAAAATCTCTCTAAAAATGTGTATTGTGTATTGTGTGTAACCGCTAATCCATTATTCTATGCTTTACAGAATTGGCGGCAGAGCTGTAGCGACAACTCTGCGTCCACGTAGTGGAAAAGAGTATTACAAAATTGATCGAAGTATTCTGGTGGAACAGGGTCGAACCATTAGCACCTCGTCGAATTACGTCAACGTTACTTCATTCGCAAGAAAGGAGACTCACCGTCATCCTGTTACATGAGCGGTAAGGCTGTACGGGTATTCGAAATCGCAAATCGGACTCGACTCATCGGGTTTGGTCGAGCGGAAATCTTGGGCCGCTCGAAAATCCTCGAGCTGCCTGAGCGTCTTCGAACTGTCCAACAAAGACGTTAGATGGTTCGAAACATTGTAGCTTTGTCGACAACGTAATCGTACGTTTGTCGTCTCTTAAAGGTATCATAGATCCAGACCTAATACTTTTCATAGAATTATTTACAAGCCGTTAATATTCTAAAATACAAAGAGCACGACGAGCCTACTCAAGCCCGACTTGATCTTCGAGTAACCGATTACTGGCTAGCTGCGTAGCCTGAATTTAAAAAGCGAGAACCGAAAAGATTTATTAAATAGATTTAAAGACATCGAAGTTTCTACCTAAGAGCTTGAAGCAACTTTGCTGTACAAGTTCGCGATATCGACTATTTTAGAATTATGTTAAGTACGATTTTAGAGCTTAGGCCATAATACTTGTAGACTCTAAGAGTTTTTAAATACTGGACAATTCAATTGTGTGTCCAGTGCGCAAATTCATTGTGCAAAAGAAAACGAAAGACCTTGAAAGGCCATCGAATCAAAAGTAATCGAATAATTCCTATTCTTTCGTCTGCAACTAACGCCTTTTCTTTACAAATCAAACGAGCTAATAAGACTTCACTTCAAAATGGTATTTGTGTACTTTATACCAGTATAAAAGACTTGTACAAAATTAAAAGAAGATAGGTCAGAGTTTCTCACTATTATACAGCTATTATAGTTTTTTATGAAGCTAAACTTGTGTTAGCTATCGATTACACAATCTATTTACAATTCCAGAGAAGAGAAAAGACTTAAAAACATCCAGTTGATAATCAATAGCACGAGTCTTTTAACAATTGTATTTTTTCGAATGAAAGAGAGAAAGAGAGCGAGAGAGAGAGAGAGAAAGAAATAAAAACTATCGAAACTTTCTCGTGACTAACGCGACTAATGTAAATTAGCACCTTTAAAATCACGCATTGCAATCGGATTTCATTAGACATCCGCCTATAGTAGTATAAAATATAAATATATATAGCTGGGAGTAAACTCTGGTTCAAGTTTCCTGAATGAGTAACACTTAAAACGATAAATCGTATGAAAGAGAGTAGGCGAGACAAGACGGGAGAAAAAATAGGGAGGAAGAAAGAGCGAAATAGTATAAGATAAAGACGGATACATTCTTCTTTGTAAAAAGCTCAAATGTTTAAGTTTGTTTTTTGTACGCCGTTAAAGCAGACGCACAAGAATCCATTGACTGCTCCTGCATAGTCTGTCAGAATTTCTGATCCGCGCGTCCAGGAATACTGCCTTGTTTTTTGCCAAGGGTATGCGGGTGACTTCTGGCACGTTAATATACAGCTGCACACGTGTGTGTATAAAAAAGATACGCATGGCTCGGACGTCCTTTACAACCGAGCCCCTTGACTCCCCACAAGTCAAGGACATAATCGATCGATCAAACCATGTCGAAGCCAGGTCCGTTGACTGAAGCCATAGAGTGCGAGAATTGAGAGATAAGACAGAAAGAATAAAGTGTTTTCGGGTACCTTAGGAACTAGAAAGTGTTCACGAGTCGGTTGCGGCTGCTCGAAGCGCATCGCAAGGGCTGTGCGTGGGTGTCCGGCTTCTGAGGGTCTTTTATAAGCTTACCCAGGAGCTCTTTAGTCGGGCTTGAGCGTCCTCGAGTTCATCTCGAGTCACGCCCGATGATTTTCGGGCTGTTCGAACGCGCGTTTTTCTAATTTGCTGCTCTTCTCATCTCATTTCAATTTTCGGGCGTATTTTTCAATGGAAATCCAGGTGGATTGTTCAAAATGTAAACAAACACAATTGGATTTTCGCACAGCTTTTGCAGCGTATGTGGAGGATGCATCTTTGTAGCATATGCGGCAAAATCCGTGCAAAAATCCAGTTGTGATTGTTTAAATTTTAACCAAAAATCCACCTGGATTTCCATTGAAAAATACGCCCGCATTTTCCCGGAAATTCGGTCCGTTTTTACGGGCAAATACGGCAGTATGTCCGGATTTTCGCCCAGAATTCTGTCCGTAAATCCACTCGGAATTCCGCCCGGATATTTTTGAGTGGGTTAGTTGTACATTATTTAGTTTTGTTAAATACACTCAATTGATGATTTGGATAGCCCGGAAATTTTCGAGCTCGTTAGCAATATTTTGACACCTGAAGCTTTGTTACTTAAAAACACACAAGTGTAGTACTTCCTATGGAATTTTTCGAAGACTTAGATTTCGAAAGGCTGTTTTGTAAGTTTGCATTGTTTAATTATGCATCATTTCCATTTTTACATCGATTGGTCTCGTTTTGTATCATCGGCTGTGCCACACTTTCATTTTTTAAAGGCCTTGTTCTTTCACAAGATTTACACGTTATAGCATTTAATCTTCGGTATTTAATTTACAAGATTTCCTAGTGTTACATTTTTGGTTTCCTTTTTTGTCATTTATTTATTTATTTAGAATAGATTTATTTACGGGCAAAGCCCATTTATTCTGTTATTCCCATGATGTTTTTGTACAGATAAAAAATGAAAGGCATTGTGTGGCAATTACGCTAATGTATTAACGTACCTAAGGCTGCTGGTACTTTTTTCCTTTCAATTAGCTTTGACATGGATAACAAAGTTGATATGTCACAAGTTGGATGGAGATCCAATTGTGCGATTAAATTCTTCGTTTTACAAGGTAATAGAATTTTTCGTCATAAATCGTGCGATAAATCATAGATTTTTATTTATTACGTTACATATTATATTTGTATATGTACCTGAATTGCATGGATTTATATTAGCATCATATAGTTTCTCTTTATGATAAAGCGTATTTTATTTATCATACTTTTACACCCATTAAACGAAAACGAAATATGAATTGTAGATAAACAGAAAATGATTGTAAATTAAATTTTTAATGGCATTCTGTATTAAATTGCATTTATCTCGATGCAACTTTTTTCAAGCATGGGATTTGAAAAATTTTAATTTATGCTCATTCGTTTTCATTTAATGGACTCTTTCAAGTAGGAATTCGTTATGAATGCTTTCATAGTCCTTAGCTTGAAAAATCAACGAAGCACTTCTATTATTAAAGGCGGCACAGTCCCCTTATTTTCGTACTTCACTGAGAGAGCTCAGAAAGGTGCCAAAGAACCTCTCTTCGTAACTCGAGAAAGTCTGTAGATTCCACGAATTCATCTTACTTTAAAATAAACTTTCTTTATCATTAGCGTTCTGCATTTTTTGTAATCCAACAATTATGCGACATACCCGCTATTATTCTCAGTTTTTATTTTGACGAATATATTTCGAGTTTTATTATCAATGAATTTTAATTTGCGCCTTCCGATTACATTTATATACAGTGAATATGCGTCAACTCGGACTAATCGTGACAATATATTATTTTGTAATGGATTCGTTAATACTTATGTAAAAAATGAATTGTATATATAATTTATTAGAAACGAAACCGGACAATGAATATATATGTAGCATTTAGAACGTGTAGCGACAGCGTCAATTATGCTTTTGCAGAAAGAAAGATTGAAAGAGGGAAATAGGGAGAGAAAGAGAGAGACATTCCAGGTTCTGCTTGGAAGGAGGAAGGCCTAATTGTAAAGCAATCAAATAATTAAAAAAGTACTTATTAATTTTTGTTTCTTGATTTATATGAGCAATGCGATTCATGAGGAATTTATGCATATTATGTCTTTGAAACATTTTATGTCGAACATTAGCCGACTGATACAATTTACTTATCTAACTATATAAACGTTTTGATAATCATTGTTATTAAAATTTGAACCATAGATTATACACACAAAAATGCCGATGTTTTTAGGAATCATTTTTTATATTATAGTTTAAAATTATTGATTTTTGTATACAAAAATGATAAATCAAAAAAGATTTTTCTAATCAAACGTCGAATTATACTATACAGTATTCTATATTAATATGTTTAAAAATTAAGATTGCTGATTATATGAAAAACAACTGATGAATCATATATATGAATTTAAAAAAGTAGTCTTGTGACTAGGAGTGTTGAGATCGAATTCGCGTACGTGTGCGATTTGGGTCGTGCCATTTTTTTGCGCTTAACGTCATTCTAAAAGTCAAATATAAGTCGTGTGTACGAAGAAAATTGCGTGCGTTTATGTATTTGGTTAGAGATCAGGGATTGATTTAGAAGATAGTATACTTTGTGTATGTATTTTGTGTCGAGAAAGCATATTTTTTCTCATGATAATAATTTAATTCATCGTATGAGCAAAAAAGAGGACAGTCATAAAAGAGTATGGACTTGGAGAGAAAACGAGTATTATAGAAAATAGAGTATTATAATAAGAGTTGCACAATCCAATGTTTCATATTTCGCGTTACGTTCACTTTATGTGTGGCGTGGCTAAATTTTGAAACTTTTTTTTATTAAAAAAAGACTATTGTCAAAACTGTAGAATAGTCATTGAACGTCGAATCATAAAGTTATCGATTTCTACATCGATATCGCCGACAAATCTGTCTAAAATGGAGCTTATTTGTACCAGGTCAAGTGGCATAATGCAGTTTATCAAGAAACAAACCTATAAAAAAATAGTGAAAAAGGGGAAGTGTAAAAGAAGGCAAATAATCTATTATCCCTCGAATTTTTTATAAGAATGTGAGCGGGTAATTTTATTATAATTTATAATTTATTCAATATGAAAGAAAAATGAAAAGATGAAATGCGATACTGATCTACTATTGTAAGTTTTTCTATAAGAAATAAGTTGAGCGGGTAATTAAATTATAATATATAATATCATGTAACATATTCTAAGAAATTTAAAGAATCATACACAAATTGTAGTGTCTCAAGTCTTTACTAGAAAGGTAGAGGAAATAAAAGTTTTGAAAATTATGACTATGTGTACTATTTTACAAACCTGAAAATATCCTTTTTACCTGACAAAACATTTTACGTTATTCAAAAGTAATATTGAATTCATTTGTATAGTTTGATTTTTGTTAAATAAAAGATTACTATAAATTTACTTGGTAAGTAGTACATGAAATATTAATATTCAACAATATTAGCATTCATCGTAGATTTATGAAAACAGCAGTTTTTGTTAATTTTTAGATTAAATAATCGAAGATATTGGATTTGAGTGTTAAGGAATACATAATTTGGATAATTCAATGAACTTATAAGCAAATTGAATGAAAATAATTTATTTCAGTATTTTTTTTAGAACAAAGAATAAAATAATTGCACGCGTCTTCTCATCCACGCATTCTTACGAATATCAGTGACAGGCCATTCAGTGATTAACTGAACTTTTTACTTTTATTACGTTATTGGTAGGCTCGCTTGCTGAGCTTAGGGCTTTGGAAATAACTTTATTAAGTATGATATTTCTTGAATACAATACAATATCTCATGTTGGTACATTAGTCGCATTTGTTTTTTTTCTGGCACAGAATTTTGCTTTATATACTTTGTAGATCTATATAAAAATAAATCGCAATATTTAAGCATGACTCATGAAGATATAGCGTGTATGTATATATACATATATATTTTTTTTATTTAATATATTCTTCCATTTTTAAACTTTTTTTTGTGTGAACAGAGAGTATCGGTCAACGGTAACGGTTGACATATACTCGCTAAAATGCATTTAAAATATCTACTTCAATATTTGTTCTAGTTTCGGAAGCGTAAATTTGCGTAACGAGGCATGACGAAAAGATTACGTTTCGTCGGAGATTCCTTTCTTTGTCTTTCTTCTTCATTGTTTTTTTTTTACAAAGTTACAGATACAATATATAAAAATAACAATTTTTAATTAAAATATGTAACATTAAAATTATCTCGCGTCTTTTTTAAAACATTGCTTCTTTCAAGGCATAACATTCTTAATCTTAATGTTGTGTCTTTTCATTATTGTTAAGCCTTTAAAAAGATTACAATCCGATAATCTCGGAGTTTTTGGCAATATTTTCACGTGTGCATTTAACAACACTGCACATTTATGGCGTTCTATACGTGACTGAATAAGAATAGTCCTTCTGTATCGTTTTCAACAAATTAACAAATCTTAATTCGCATCTTCCTCGATATGCAATTACAATAATAGTAAAACGTGTAGGTATGCCGCAAAAGGAATAGTTAAAATTAATTGAAAGTATAAAGCCTCGTTATCGGCATGCATAATCTGAAGAAAAATTAACCTAGTAAGGTTGTACTAACGTAGACGACAAGAATTATTGTTCGACGTTGTATTCTTCCGCATTAATCAATTACATGATCGGTGAGTGAAGAGAAAAAGCCGAATTACAGCAGCTCTTTCTCTATCGGATCTATCGGAATATGCGTGCGCTCATTTGGATGCCTCTCTTACGGCTTAGTATACGGGAAGTCCGACGAGTCGTTGGATAGAATATCTAGTTACACTCTACATATCGTACAACGCACAAGTTAAGTAAGTGTCTATATATATACTTATCTACTGTAAGTTGGGAGGACTCGCGAGTCTTGTGCGCGACGGGTTGCGCAAATTCTCGTTAACTCTTGCTTCTCACTTCTATTTTCCCCTGCATTTCCGACTTTCGTCAATGTCTGTTATTCTCTTTTTATTTTATTCTTTCACTCTCACGACTTCTTGCCGGATGCGCTTCCAGGTTTCATGCTGTACAAATATACAACGCACTGTTATTATTTTGTAATCTCCTATTTTAGAATGATCGCACTCGAAAGAAATCAAGTCTTGGCGAATCAACAAATTTTTTTCTTTTCAACTAGTTTCAACTAAGATTATCAATACTAATTTCATTAAGTTCATATTTTCGTTTATGATATGGCATCTGATTTACTACAATATTCGGGTTACCTCTTGATATGTATATATATATATATATATATACACACACACACATATATATATATATAGCATACAAAAAATCTGATAAAATCTCTTATCGACACTTTACTCGTAAATATTATTCGTAAGTCACAAAAATGCACAGAGAAAATTTTTTTTTTTTTTTTTCAAAAGCCTGTATTTCTACTATATTGAGAATTTACTTGTCGCTTAAAGAGTATTTTAAGTCTATTATTGAAAGATAATGAGTCAGGTCCATTATACGCGAGAAAATAAAGAATAAGAAGGCATAAGCTTTCTTCCTTATATTATCATTATTTTCTTATTCTTTATTCTGTTGGTAGATAACGGGCCTAACGGACACGTGAAATTATGGGTATTGCCCTTCTTGCAAGCAAACAATCGTCGTAATAAAAATGCGTAAGATGTTAGATATGTTTTAAATTGCTAAGATTGTAGGAGTTTAAAAAAGAAATGTTTCTCTTCACACAATAATGTCTAAAGATTCGTTGAGTCGACAAAGCTTTCTTTGCATATTATTATATACTTATTTCATTCTAACAGAAATGACTTATAGCTGCGTATGTGTGAACTTAAATGAAACATAAGCTCTGGCGTTTTATATTTTAGCGTTCCTTTTGAATATGTGTACATAACAGACTAGTCCTAACACTAGTTTAATTCAATACTGTCATTTATAATGTCCTTAGTTGTGTCTGTTTTCTTACGTAACTATAGAAAATACAAATGATAGGCTTCGATTCTTTTTGATGAACTTTCATGCGACTCTTGCGCCCGTGTACTTAGATAATGAGAACAATGCTGTATACTTCAAGAGGCACAGGCGCCAAAGTAAAATGCTCGTAAGGTAAGTAACCAAAGGAAAAGTTTTCATGCACGAGCCGTGTGCACCAAAGCTTTTTCCCAAGATTAGTACCAGTCTTATTTCGAATGCTATCCACAATTTGTTTTCTTCGTTTAATCATATTCTAACAGTCTTCCATTTGAAGCATTCTTTATCGCTCTATAATACTCTATAATTATCATCGAAAAATGTGTTATTTTTTTTATCTAAGATATAGTCCGATTGTTTATTAGGCGCTATAAAAAATCAGTAACTAATTCTCTTTCTCTTTTTACTTTAAAATTATTACAAAAGGCCTCTTTCTATCTAGCAATAATATTAAACTCAGATATAATTTATATAGTACATTCGTTCATGATGTTCGAACAAAATAACTACTCTCGAAATAAGTACGTTGCGCTTTCTGATAGTACAGTTACTATATAATATATGTTGCATTTTCCTAAAGATCAATATTACGATTATGTGAAAATTTGTATGTACAACAAGACCTACTGTCCCGATTTTACGCTGAAAATATTAAAAATTTTATGTCAAAGACACTTTTTTTTTGTCATCCTTTGTATATGAATATACTCGGTCAAAATTAACTTTAAAAAATATCAATGATTCCCCGTGAATCGTTAATTTTTATTCATCGAGCGTCATTTAATGCCACATTGTTCATTCGCGTCGTTTATTTGAATATTTTCTAAAAACATATCGAAACTAGTAGATTGTAAATTAAGCAGTTTGAAAAAATTATATAGACTCGCAAAATATTCTCAAGGTTTCGTAACGTTCTTTTTTTTACAAAAAATCTTTAAATCAACGGCCAATAAAGTATCTATGTGATTTTAATGACACTCAATAAGTACTTGTAAAATGATAGTTTGACACATTTCTGTTAAAATACCCTGTATGTTTAAAAACACTTCACCATAAGATTCGTATACAATATTTCCGAGATTCGAATTTGAAGTTCAATATATCACAAGTCATTTGCGATTCTCTAATTAAAATTTAGTATTGTTGAGCGGCATAAAGTAAAGGGTTGTTACAGTGTCATTCTAGAGGATTTATAAACGCTATTTTTACAGGTACTTTATATTTTAATAATGCTGAGTTTTGGTAACTACGACTAATATATGGAGAAAAGGACTAAAAGTTCAATTGAACGAATACATATAAAAATGCATTATTGCAACAATACTTTGAAAATATGGCGAATAAACAATTGCGGATTTAGGCACAGTAGAGACATTAATATATCTCATTAATAAAATTATTGTAAAGCTACAGACACACGATTTCAAGAAATGAAAGTAGTATGTTATATAATATGAGTACAATTAGGTAGTAGCTTTAAAATATTATTAAAATATTACCCTGCACAGAGTTCGATAACAAAAATGGATTTTGTTTCAAGTAACTGCGCAGCCGAAGTGCATCTTCTCCGTAATCGTGTACATTGAATGCAAATATACATATATTATATACATTATAATTTAAAAATAAATTTAAAAATGTAAATAGCAAAAACGCTTAAATACGGTATCAAGTATGAAATATCATTAAAAAAAATCTATCCAGATGTTTGTATCTGTAAACGTTTAACGATAGAAAGAGCGCATGCCGAGCAGAAAATTAAGACTCAGCCTCATTTGGGACTGTCTGCTCGGTTGCACGGTGCAGTTTGTCAAAATTTCTGACACAGCTTGTCGACCTCCTCATCGTTCGAGCGAAATCTGCGCAGGCGCCTTTCGTGCGAGAATCCCTCGGTATTGTTGTAGCCGACCTTCTCGAACAGTTCCGCACTGACTCTGATCGGACTGGAGGTTCTTGTGACGGGAGCCGTTCTACTTCCGGAGATATGAATGTTCCTTACGGGAATCTTGCTTAATCCCTGATTATGATTCACGTCGAGTGTGGAGAATCGTCTAAGCGTACGTCCAGCCGTGTTTCGCTCAGTTGGATTGTAATCGGCAACTTCCATACTGTACCGCTTGAATTTCAGCTTGGATTCTTTGGTATCTGGAAGCTTGATGCTATAGTTTGTCGAGTGACGCTTGTTCCTATCGATAATGTTTTTCGGCTGGAGTGGCTTCACTCTGTCTTTGTCGATCAGTATCGAATTTCGCTTGACCTTATCCTCTAGCTCGCTTGACTGCTTCCTCTGAACGATATCGAAGCCAAAGCGCGCTCTATTTTGAGGAGGTATGCCAGTCGGTTTGGCTGAATCATCTACACTCGACTGGGAAGTGTATTGAGGTTCGCGCTTGGTCAATGAGATGTTGGACGAGGACGAGGTCGGGGGTTCGATATCGTCTTCATAGTCTACGGAGAACCTCTTGGGCAAGCCGAAGCCATAGGCCTTACTTTTATCGAAGCTTTTGTCGAATGTGGTGGATCGTCGCGGTCTATCGGTGCTGCTGCTCAATTTCTTGTTTCTGTATATAATATCTTGGAGATTGGGTATTTTGGAAGTGCTTTGCGATGAGGCGAGCTGCGACGGAATCCTGATTCCGGCGTCCACCATGAATTCGTCGTCCACTAGTGCCACAGGTATTTCTGGCATCGAACTAAAACTCCAATATGGATTGTAATGAGATTGAAATCCACTGAATTCCGACATTCTATATTTGCTAGCGAAACTTGAACGAGTTAGCATTAGATCTTGCCATATGTCATGCTTGTCGTCCCGCAAATTTGTTAAAGATGAAGGTTTGGAAAAATCGGGAATTCTATAGTCGTGCTTGGAGTGGAATAAATTAGTTGTTTTAAGATAATTGGAACCATTCAAACAAGAACAGTGGGAAGAGTTGGAGTGATAAGTTTGCTCGGGTAAGTTTGACGAGAAAGTCTGGGTGCGAAAGATTCTGTCAGCCAATTCGTAACAACTGCACTGTACTCTCTGCGCTGGGTATTCGTTAGCGGTATTATAACTAGGGTTAGTAGAAGTTAAATTAGTATTGTGGCAAGACGCTGCTCTTTCCCAAGGCTGTGTTAGTTGCGAATTGTTAGATGTAAGTCTTGACCAGTTTGACGTTAGGCTGTCACTAGAAGTACTAGAAGCATATACGCCCACGTATTATTGTTTATTTCTTTTGATACATACATAACGCTAATTGAATTATCAAGCTATTTGATGTCATGCAACGAAATTATGCAAATTATTCTTCTTCAATAAGATTGTCTACACTAAGAGCGATTTAGGAAAATATTATAAAAAAATAATTACCTAGCTTTCGAAAGTTCTGGCACATGACGATTTGTTAATGAAGCCTCTGTAAGATGTAATATAATTATCTTTTTATTATTTCATTAAATAGATTATTAATTCGTAGTTATGAATGCTTACGTCTGATTAGTGGAGTCTTTGGAGGAACAGATGATTTTGGAGATTCAGTGTTTCCTTGTTGTTTTCCCTTAGTGATTGGTCTATTAGGTGAAACAGCTCCAAGTGATGCAGATCGATTACCAGCAGCTAAAAATTAATATAAAATTAAAGCGCTTAGAAAATACAGTATTTTACTTTATAATTCCAGATTATAAATTTTTATCACTCACGTATTTTTAAAATATTTGGTTTTTTAACATGGGTATCGGCATGTGTAACAGTTTTATCACTAGACATCGCTTCTAACTTTTTCTCTTCTTCATATTTTTTCATATCTTCGGAATCATACCTACTGAGTTTAGTCGGTGACTAGAAGCAATAAAAAAATTAAACATTTGCAATAATAGTCAAACTGTAGTTAAAGCTCATAAAATGGACTTACAGGTTGACTGTCAACTCTAACTTCTATACTTTCCAGTTGGTGTGTAGCTGTGTGTAAAGCAGTTAACACATCGCGATCTTTCTCATTCAGCAGTAAATTTCGTACATTGGTTTCGAGAGTAGAAAGTAGTTTTTTATCAGCTGGTAATCTAAGACAAGACTTAATTGTAGGAACGAAAGTAATAACCTTCAATCTGACATTGGCAACAGGATCTTCCATTAAGCTCAACAGTGTAGAGCAAAAGTGCTCTTTAAAGTATACCGAAGAAAATATTGTCATACTCTCAATCATCATTCGAATAAAAATCATTCGTACATAGCAGTTTGTACTATGAGCAAACTCACACAGCATTTGGTTCCTTATTTCTATTCTTTGTTGAGATTTTAGATTATATCGCAAAAAAATAAGTAGAGTTCTACCAGCAGCCATACGAACTGGCAATGGTCTCTGTAAAATGTAATAGTTATAAAATTTCTTACAAAATTATAAAGTTAAATTAGCTTCTGTAGTAAAGCCACATACCGAGTATAAAACTCTATTGATAACTACAGGCACCAAATATGCGTAGATAAAGTCACTGGGAAAATACTTTGGTAACACTTCTAGTTGATTTAGCATCAATGCCGATAATCTCCAATTTTTCGTTAATGATGTTTCAGCTTCACACTTAATTAATGATCTGCCTAAATCTACATTTAAGGGATCCTGAAATAATTAAATATAATTGATTTAATAACAGATATTAAAAAACATTTTTTTTAGTATTAATTAATCGACTCTATATATATATGTGTTATATGACTCTATATATCAGTTAGGAGGACGGTGATGTATTGGCAATTAATAATATATATACTACGATTTTCGCAACGTTGCAAAATAAAAATGTTTACAAAAACTGTGCGTACCATGACGATCAATAACTTCTTTTCACCGTTGTTAAAATTTAATTATGTTTAGATTTTTATGACAGATAGAATACGTGTACTTCTTACTAAAATCATTTAAGAAAAATATATAAAAATTTTAAAACAGCAATTTAATAAAATCACATCACATAATCAATAAAAATTTTTTCAAAAAAGTAGAATAAAATTTAATTTTAGTTTATATAAAAAAAATTATAATACGCTGGAAGCGTCCAGGAAGCCTAACCAAAGTTTATCCTTCAATTATTTACCATTTTTTCCTTTCCATTTTGTAAAAAATGTTCAAGTGTTTCTGATATGTGTGGTATCAATCCTTGCAAAACTTCTTTATGATTATCTTTTAGTAGTCTTACTAATTCAGCTTTTAATAAACCACTTTTTGGCCCCAAAAGTTTTACAATCTGGAAAAATAGTAATTTTAATAATAAAAGTAAATAAAGCTGGGAAATAACTATTGAAAGCTAATTACCTCGTGTAAAGAACAGGCTATAGTTTTTCGTACCATGTAATACGGATCATTTGCTAAATTTCGAAAAATCGGAATCAATGCAGAAACACCTTCTGTAGTTGATGAAGCAAAAAGAAACATTGCAGGTAAATTAAAAGCACAATTTTGCCGGCATTGTACACATCTGTCGCTTAATTGAATGGATTTACTTGTCTGAAAAAAGATCTGTATTATTAGTAATTACATAAAATTTTTCATTTTTCAAAATTTTACAAAATAGCAAGTTAATACCAAAGAAATATAGTTAAGTTTAGAATCATCTACATTTGCAGAAAGGATACCCATCTGTGTAAGTTTTATAAAATATTTTATAAACCATGTTTTATCTGTTGTTGTTGCACAAGCTAGAAAACAAAAAACAAATTTATTTTACATGTAATGATACATAAAATAGTAATTGATGTTAATGTAACGAAGCATTGAAAATACTACCTATAGTATTTTGTGCAAAGTTTCCAAATTCCTGAGAAATCACGCATACCACATTATCATCCGCCTTGATCGCATTTTCACACACCATCTTTATTAAAGGAATTATAATATCTTTTATTGTTTCTGAAAAGAAATGTTGCTATCAATAATGATTCTTTTCCACTAATATAGTGCAAAATGATATAGTGCAACGTTGAGTCGTTAATCTCTGACATACCTGGTCGAAGCTGAGGTAATAAGAGACCTATTGTCTTTACAGCAGCTTCCCTTACATTACTTTCTTCATCATTCGCTAATTCAACAAGAAGTGGAAGTAACTTAGTTTCTTCGATCGCGATATTTTCAGTGACGAAGTGCAACTGCAGACAGACAGTAGCTCGCACGTCATCGTTAACGTCCTGGCAAAGTCCCTGTATTGTTGGTAGGATGTCGTACTTCACACTGTCCAAACAATAAAATAAATATTGAAAAAAATATTCAGTTGGGTAGCATAACTATTCATATTAGTTCACAATCTAGAACAGCGGGGATAACTTACGACGTAGAGTCGAATCGGGTGGCTATTTTTCCCAGAAGCCGACAACACGTTATCCTAGAATTAACAGTCTGTGATATCTGGCCCTCACTTATAGCGATTCGTAAGATCTGCAAGGATTAAATAGTGCATTAACGTTATCGACTGTACAGGAACAGAAAAGGAAAAAAAAAATACGAGAAGGAATCACGTCGAGACGTGTAAAATCTGATACATGCCTCGCGCTTTATGATGTCCACAGGCAGTAATTCGATCACGTCAAGTATGGTCTCCAGCCATGCGTGAGCGATAACTAGAAAGGTATATTATTGTGTTACAAGCTCGTCAGATACGTCGGGTTACGCGACTTAGGTGTACTGTACGTGTTTCCAGTACGAGAATATATGATATTTAAGATGAAAAAAAAAAGAAAAAAAAAGAAAAGAAAAACAAGACTTGGTATGCTAACAAGAACAGGTTTTGCTGTTTCATATTGATTAGTTTTATATAGATTATTACCGGGTTCTCGGCTCTCGAGCGAGCTCAAGATGCTTTGCAAGAAAACTTCGGTATATGTCGTGTGGCTGACGAGTCTTTGCTCCAAGACCTGCTTGAAGATGACCGAAGCAGCCATGTGAAATTCGGTGGAGGCCGTCGGCAGGGATTGCTGAATCTTGGGCAGAATTCGTGTGATACAGGAGTGGGCATCTTTGGCTAAGAGCTGTGGCAGAGTTTCGATCACGCTCAGCTTTTGGATCTCGTCCCCTTTCCTGAAAGACCAAATTCATCATATGTTTATTTAATTCGTCTAATCAAAAGCATATTCCCATTTATAAAAAATCGCGTGTTTTTCTCGGTAGGAAATGAAGGTTTTAATAATTTAATTTCATTTATTACTTTCATGTAATACTGTAAATTAAATACTTCACTATTATAACATGAATATTTAGATATATGATAATTAAAGATATTTCTGAGAACGAAATTGTTCATTAAAACAGTATTACTTTCCATACAAGTTTTAATTATAATTGTATGAATTAAAGTAGGTTTATGTTTATCCCAGCTGCAAGAAGTAAAAAGTGCCGCAGTTAAATTCAATAAATCAATTTTACAGTACTGTTTGCCTGTTTCGTAATTTCAAGCAATGTAATTGTAGTGTATTGACAAAACACGCGCGGAGTCTATTATTTATTCGATTTTATTTGCTTAGAATTTCTAAATGCAGTAGCTAGTATACAATTTCATTTCCTTGTAGTAAAATTATTTTTTTTTTTTTAAATTAAACTATACCTAATTATGTTATTCTGAATACAATTTATCTTATAACAAGCAATTACTCTTTGTTGTAAATTATCTTCACTAGACAAACACCCGTTACAAACAACAATAGGGCGTTTTTTGAACGATAAATCTTACACAAGTAAGAGAGAAAAATAGTAAGAGATCAAGTCTGTAAATACTCATCGGCACAGGTACTATTTATCATTCAATTTATTAAAAGCCGTCATCGCTAATGCGTTCAGAACGGCTCTGCAGCTAAAGTGCGAGAGCGAGAGCGAGAGCGAGAGCGAGAGCGCGCTAAAAAACATTGTAAACTTGGAGATTTTCTCAGTGATCCATAAAAATGAGGAGCACGCAGAATGTTATGTATACACAAAATGCAGCCAGAGAAAAGAGGATGGGTTTGTCTAATTGTGCTCCTTGACCTTGAGCCGTTGTGTCGCCGGCGGCATCGGTGGTTTCGTGCCGCGTTATTATACTCCCGCTCACTTACTCGGCAATATACTTATATAAGCCACCGTTCCTTCGCTTACGTCATTGTATTTAAAAAAAAAAGCCAACAGTATATAAGTAGATGTATACCTACATCGCGTATATGTGTATAGCGTTACGGATTACAGCTGAGTAGCGCACCATGGTCCATGGCCAACGCGGTGTATGTGTGGCTACTATATACGGTTACATTATCTATAGTACTTTGTTACTTTTTATATCAAGCTCGTCCGCGCCGCAAAAAAGGAAGCTCCTGGCCAATTAACGCCGGCCGCTCAAGACCTTTAATGCGCCGAGCATAATTGCATTAAAAGAATGACCTGCCGGGCTTATGTAAGCTGCAATTACATTTGTATTTAATATATCAATTCGGTCCGTGCTCGAACCTTTACGATTCTCTCAATTGTACGAGACGCAAGGTCGGATCTTTTATTGCGCGGCTTGTTTATCATAATATTGCTATTAATTATCGCGTGTAAATGCGCTAGTTACAAAGCCGACAAAGCTTATGCTTATGCTCATGCGCACTACTATAATAGATTCTGCTTTAATCGCGCTATTAAAAGTATAGGCACACTGCACAATCACAGTGACTTAACACTGCTTTTGGAGATTTTTCCAAGCGCCAAATTACTTATTTAATTAGCCGAGACATTTACTCTTGGCTAATTTATTCATTCTAATTTATGCTATTCCGTTACGCTTGACATTTCTAATTTACGATATTCTAATGTGGATGATTCCGATAAGCCTTGATTGGCGAATGCATTGCCAAAAAAAGCATTGCTGCGATTTAGTATGACTCATCGGGTCAAGCATTTTCGGAGCATACGCATTCTATATCAATAAATGAATTCCCACCTAGAACCTAGCTCACGATGTCGTTGCCCTGTTATTCGTCCGTTTTTACGTCTGCATACAATTATTAATGGGACCTGCTTAGATCGTACGTATAATAGAAAACACGTTAGTTTTAACGTCATGCGTAGATGTAGTACCTTGAACCTTTATTTACTACATCATGTGACGTTAAATATTTACAAAAAAGGGCTATATATATTATTGGCTTATAAATGAGAAATTTTCAAAGACATAAAGGCGTTTGCATAGCTTTTCGAAAATATAAGTCGCGCATGCATAGGAAAACTATGGTCTTCATTTTTTATTGAAAAAAAAAGCAAACGGATTCAGTCTATTCGTGACTCATCTTCTTTGCAGTTCTGGAACTATAGAATATACCGCGAATGCAACTTCCTCTCATTTGTACGACTCGGCAATTTGCCATTGAAACAAACAGAGTTCCATCCAGTCGCGCTAACAATAAACGAGAAAAGAATCGGCCAATCTTTAATGGACGAGGGAGAGAAGGAAGGAGGGAGACACAACACCCCGATACTATACACTTGCGCGCGATTCACGTATCACGCGTATCAGGTATTATATTGATGATTGATAAAACGGACTCGCGCAAGACTCCACGACTGATCTAAAATTTCTATAGAGGAGAGAAAAAAGAGTGTGTGGTATGTGTAAAATTAGCGGCTGCAAAGCCGAGGCTGAGGATGCATCTCTCAAACAATGTATTTTTAGAATGCTCATTGTAGTGCCGACGTACGACATTGCGGTCTGCGGCTTCATGTAGTATCGTAAAAAGAGAGGGGCAAGCTAGAAAGCGAGACAGACCGAGTGTGAACGGTACGTATGTAGGTGTATGAAGGTGTGTATAATAAAGGGAGTCAGAGCCCAGAGGGAGGCAGAGAGAGAATGAGAGAGAGAGAACGAGAGGAGGGAAAGGTGGATGCATTGAAACAGGGGATAAGCGAAAGAGGTTCGTACGAAATGGAGAATAAGAGACGAGTTTCGAGTGTGAATTTTGGGAACATGAACAAGTCAAAACAGCATCAGCACAGCAGCAGAGTGCGAGTCGAATGACGGCGGGAGGGATGAGAGAGAGAGAGACAGACATATAGATAGATAGGCCAGAGGGTGAGAGGAGAAATAACACGCGGAGGGAAAAAGAGAGCAAGCGCGCGCAAGAGTGGCAAAAAATAGACAAGAGAGATTCTCTCTTTGATCGATCACGGAAATGCTTTTCCACGGCACTCTTCCTCTACCTCGCCGTGCTTTATTCGCCTATGCTTGCGGCTCAGCTTGACTTACCCTTTGAACTCTGGATCGTAGGACGATTCAACTTGGGCCTGCCACATTTCGAAGGCTCAACATCTTAAAATCATCGATCCGCACGTAATCGAGCCGTAACCGCACAGGCGGAACCAAATTACAACTCTAATGTCACTGTACAGAAATCAAGTAAAAGTGTGAGAGAGAGTGAGAGAGAGAGAGAGAGAGAGAGACAGAGAGAGAGAGAGAGAGAAAGAGAGAGAGAGAGAGAAAGAGAGAGAGCAGCGGACCGTAGCAGCAAGTTCAACACCGAGCACTGGTGCAGCAGCAGCAGCAGCAGTGCAAGTATAAATCTAGTATTCGGGTGGCGCGAGAGCGTTTGCGCGCGCGGCGTATAGCTGCTCCCTCTCGACCACTGGATACGACCGACGACGTCTGGAGGCGACTATTCTTTCCTAGCTCGCGAGCAGCTCTCGGGCTGCAGCTGCTGTTCTCGGCACTCCCCGTCTCGCTCGCTCGCTCTCTTGCTCCCCCCGCGAGCACTACCACCCCGCGAAGCAGCGCCGCGCGCGCACGACGTTATCTCGGCTACCCTGCCGCCGCCGCCGCTCGCGTGCGAGGTTGCCACATCCACAGCGATCCACTGCTCTATAGCCTTTTTATTGCACTGCCGAGGAGCGCTGCACGCGTGTAGGTGTAAAGAGCGGCGCGCGACACTCCTCTCTTTAATTTTCTTTTTATTCCCGGTACAGCTTGTTTTTTTTTCAATGGGATGGTTGATGCGACGACGAGGACGGGAGCGAGGCTGTTAAATCATTAGGCGAGGTAAGCTAGCGCTGGGGCTGACCGATGTGCGATACTCGCTGTGGATTATTTTGAAAAGCGTATATGTTAAGAATCCACACCCTCGCGGAGCATCGGACTTTTACGAATTTTTTTGTTATAAGTAGCTAAATCGAGTTTTTTTATGAGCTACTTGACACGAAAACGAAGAATTTTGTGTCGATAGAACAGACGCTCTACGCAGAGTAGTAGCTTTGTTGTCTCGTGTTATTTCCACTACAAAATAAAAGTCTAATATAAAAATAGGCATACCACCTATAAATAAAAAAATATTAATAATATTTTTGCAGAATTTACATTACATGTGTAAATTGAAATCTACAGCTAAATCTTTCAATTACAAAAATATGATACTGATCATAATTACCTATACAACTTTAAATAAATTCAATAATTGTTTAATTTAATCAATATCACAATTAAAACTGTTTTTTATAATGTTGAATGAATTTATTGATCCTCAGGGAATACATTACTGCAAAATTTCTTTACTTTCTAATATTTTGCGACGTTTCGAGAGCTTGTAAATATATACCCTCCTCCTCAGGCAGACTTCAGACTTATGAACTATTGCATCTTGTGCGATCATAGATTGTTAATATAAAATTCTTTAAGAAAAATCAAAACTTAAGTCTGAAGTCCGCCTGAGGAGGAGGGTATATATTTACAAGCCCTCGGAACGTCGCAAAATATTAGAAAATAAAGAAATTTTGCAGTAATGTATTCCCTGAGGATCAATAAATTCATTCAACATTATGAATAAATGAAGAATAATTAATTCATCATCTGATTAAAATTGTTTTTTATTGTCTCAAAAGTTAAATTAGTAACGAGTATTCAAAAATGGTAAGACAAATAAGAAAAAATTGGATATTTATAAGAATGGCATAATGAGATGACTGATTTA
Source organism: Megastigmus stigmatizans (assembly GCA_900490015.1). Lineage (NCBI taxonomy): Eukaryota > Metazoa > Arthropoda > Insecta > Hymenoptera > Megastigmidae > Megastigmus > Megastigmus stigmatizans. The sequence continues at coordinate 30,175 of UELV01181708.1, forward strand.
AATTCAGCGGGCTCGTGTTCTCACATCGCAGATCGCAGACGCACACTGCACAAGCCAGCATATAAGTATAGATCTGGCAACAGCGAACACTACTCGGCTGGCTCGTACTGCAGGTACGAACGAATGAAGCCGAAGTGCTACGATCTTTCACGAGGAACGAGCTTATATAAACATATATGTATATCGGGGGCTTTTGAATATGAGCGTCCGTGGTAAAGCGGGACGTTGCCATCGTTCGTATAAGTATCTACACAACTCTGAGAAAAAAGATGTTTTACATTAAATGAACGGTTCATTAACTGTACAATTAATGAATATCACTTATATTAAAAACGAATACATTTGTTATGAAGCTCTAGTTCTTAACTATTAACGTACGTTTGCATTTAATATAAATTATTCGTGCTGTTCTTATAAGTGATAAGAATACTTAATATAGTTAATGAATATGTATTAAAACATATTTCAATTAATTTGTATTGAGACTAAAATTTAAAGTTGAATGAAATATTAAATGTATTACATGAGAGAGAGACGGATTAATGAATTCAAATACAAAATTTTTGGCGTTAATTGATTGTGTTACTTAATGTTAGCGAATCAGTTCTTAACTATTAAGACGCGGCGCATTTGACAGAAGTCACCTGTACAAGTGAAATATTCATTAATATTAAATGAATATTCAATTCGCCATATTCAAATCCACGTTCATAAACATTAAATGAATGTCATTTAATGCAGGACATCTTTTTTCTCAGTGCATGTAAAGGGTCGAAGAAAAGCAATAGTGCTTTCAACAATGGCCCGATAACGAGGTGTATAAGCTCCGTGTGTGCAATAGTAAGCAATTCCTATTATGTAAACGAGAAGCCTCGATGAGGTAATCACACATGCGAGTCATCGCGAGCATTCACTGAGGGATTGTCTTTTACCTACAATGAAATTCTATTGCAGCTCTAGCGTAGAGAAAATATATTGCCAATTAATGACGTCGGATCGAAAGGTTTTTTTTTCAATTAGCATATTTATTTTTGAACGGCATATTGCATCAAAAATGAAAAGAGGCACTTAAAAACTAAAAGATTTTCAAAGTATTTAGGAAGACCACTTTTCAGATGATCCTAATGGTGTTTGGATAAATTTGAAATACTCTACTGAAAAATCTCACCTAAGATCTCACCTTAGATCTCGTGCCAAAATCTCATTTAATGATTTTGTTGCTTTTTGCAAGTTTTGAACCGTTCTTAGTCGATTAATCACTATTTTTGAAAAATTTAAACTTAGAAAAAACTTGCAAAACATGTAAAAAAATTAAAAAAATATTTCGTAAAATAAGCATTTTTCAGAATCTAAATGTTGCTGACAATAGAGAAAATATTAATTATTTTCCAATTAGTTTCTTACAGAATACTTTTCCAATGATTGATATCTCTGATATTTTATTTTCACTTACGCCAAAATATGAAGGTCTCTTTCTATTGGCTTTCCTTCCAAGTGTTTGTCTAGGGTATGCTTTGCGAACTCTTCCTCAGTCTAAAGAAAGTTTTAATAGATACTTTGAATGGCTTTGTTATTTAAATAGATAACAAAGTAATTTAAAACTGTTATTTTAACTAATTATATATTTATTGAAAATGCAATGTAAGAAAACATACTTTTAAATTATGATATGATGGACTATCTAATTGAAGAGTTGCAAATTCTTCCTTATAGAACATCATTTTGTAAGTTTTTATAACCTCTTTAATTACATATGCAAATATTTAGGTACTATTTTCATAATTTAAATATCAATCTCTGGCTAAATTCACATGTTAGCAAATCAATTAATGGATACTTACTTTATGTTTTGATTTCCTGTCCTTAATAATTTACTTGTTTTATGAATTTTTTTTAATTCTCTTTACTAAAGTAAAAATATGATAATAACTATTAAAGTTGGATTATTCAGAAGTAAATTAAAATTTTTAAATATAATCTTTATAAAGTTTTAACTGTTATCATGCTTTAGATTATTTCTAAAATCATTGAATTGAAAAATTATGCTTTAAAGTATTTAAATTACTAAGTTTAATATAAACTATTATTAATTTTACAGTATAATGAAGGTGTTAATGTAGGAGTGAATAAAAACGTCAAAGATAATCATGTATAAAATACGAAATATATTTATATTTTGATAGTAATGTCATATAATTTAAGTAAGTATAGATATTTATTTGCGCTGTATAACGATGTGTATTTGCGTTTACAAACTTCAACGATATAAAAGATAATATTTACAAAGATTTGAAAAATTAAACATTATTTATTTGTATACCTTAGTCGCTATAAGATAATCTATCTTGTTTAAACTCGCATTCATAGGATTTTACTGTAACGTACGCTTTAATAAACTTAAAAATAAAAATATGTCATCTATATAAGATCGAGATAATAATCATGTACTTTTATACAAGAGACTGGATACAAATGCATAAGTCGATGCATTTAGAAATTGACATTTTATTTAACTACTATAGATAGCTGAGGCAAATCTCTCAAAATCGTCGGTATCGCCAGTGTTATCTGTCAAACTTTGTTTAATTTATGTGATGAACGATTTGAGCAAAGCGGGTCAATCGAGAACGTTAAAAACTTGCACACACGCAGCAGCTCATGATTCTCAATCTTATACAACATACGATTTTTTTTTTTTTTTTTATACAGACATATCGTTATTGTTATGTAAAGTAAAGTAGAGTAGAGTAAAATAAAGTAATTACGATAAAGTTCGTCTCTTTCCGAGTGTTGTCAGTCTGTTATACTTTAATTGTATTCTTTTGGGACCTTTATATGTCAAATTTATAAAAGGAAAACCGTATCTTTTATCTAATGCTATGGAAGCACCCTGAATCACTGAATAACAAGCAGCGTCAAGCATATCAATCTCATCTTGACTTTTGCAACAACGAAAGAACGTGTACATGACTTACATACATCTTTCATTCTTTCGTTTTTTCTTTCTACATCCTTTATATATGTGCATAAAAAAGACGCCAAATCTTTCTCTTCACTCAATGACGCACGCAATTGAACAGCTACGACGACGTCCCAGTCGTTTGGGAAGAAAAGCTTGTTTTAAATAGGCCTGCACTTTATATGGTCGCTCTCTAATGCCTCCCTCGCCTCGAGCATTCTTCGCTTTTTCGACTAGGTATAGGTCAGTTACAGATAAGCAGACTCCATGTATACTTGGCTAGGTATATATAGTTAGTCTCTGTCTCTCTCTTATCTCGACTCGTGGCCTGATTTGCGTTGATGATCGGTCTTTCAATTGAATCTCAATAATAGATTTATTGAGCTTTCGAGAGCGCAGGTCCCGGTTGAGCTGCCTTCTCAAACGTAGCTCTCGTCGTCGACGACGGACCTCGTGTAGCCCAAGTGTCTCGAGGCGGTGGGAGCGCGCGGCTGCGGCGGTGGACGATAGGGCGGCGGTGGGGGCAGCGACCTTGACCTACCCGCTATCTTGTGTCTGTCCTCGAGGCTCATGTGCACGGGTGGCAGGTGCCTGAGCCTCGGCGGCAGCGGCGGCGGCGTGTCCGGCCACGTTCTCTCGTTCGATTCCTCGTCCTCCTCGTCGTACACGTCGATCGTCTCGGCCTGTTTGAACTGGTAAAGGTCGCTTCTGTCTCGGGAGCCGTAAACGTCGTTGACGGCCTCTCGATTGCCGTATATGTTGCTCTCGGACTTATCGAATTCGTAGCGCTCGCCTCGGGCCTCCTTGTTTATGTACAGCTCGCTGCGGACTTTCTTGAACTCGTGGCAGTCGGTGCTCGAGTGGTAGCTGCCGTTCTGCGAGATCGGCGACTCGCGGTTCACGTACATCTCGGACTTGACGTTCTTGAACTCGCTGAAGCGCTCCTTCTTGAACTCGTAGCGATCGCCGTTCGAGAGGCTCGAGTCGTTGGGATTCTGCTCGGTTTCGTGTAGCCTCGCGTCCTGCTGTGCCGATCTCTCGTACTCGCTTCTCATGTCGCAAGAGACGCTTACCTGCGAGGACCTGTACACCTGCTTTCTGTTCTCCACGTTCTCTTTGATGGCGTCCTGCCGATGGTATTCGCGAGCGTAAATGTCCTTCTCGTCGAATCGCTCCTTGCGCTGCTGCTCGTGCTCGTCGAGCTTTGTCCTGGGGGTCCGCTTAAGCTGCGCCCTCAGCCAATCTTGCCTCTGGAAATTCGGATTCGGATATCCGTGCTCGAGGCCGTTGTGCATGTGACTCACCGAAGAGTATCGCTCTTCCCATTGATGATTGTAAGCGCGTACGTAAGTCTTGCCGTTGCTTGACTTGTCGTCTTTCGCTAATGATTTGTCGAAACTCGTTGTCGAGGCGTTGACCGCCGAGTCTTCGGATCCCACCGGGGACTCTGGTATGAAGAGTTGACAGTCGGACAGCGTGAGGCCGGAGTCCCTGGATAAGGACATGTGATCCTTGCGCGGCGGCTCCGTCAAGTCTAAGCTGTCCAAGGAAAGCCCACCTGCTATAACGATACCGAGAGAATCGATTAGCAATTGGTCTAACTGGCCTACTTAATAAGAGTTAATAAGAGTTAATAAGAGTTAATAAAAAGGTGAGGTGCACGTCGAGGGGCATAGAGGAAGCGTTGAAATGAAGTGTACTCACAGTGTAGGCTATCGGTGCTCTCCTCAGCCCCGCTGTCGCTGCGCTCTTCGCCAAAGAGCTGAATGACCCCTTCGCCGAACAATGCCTCGCAGTGCCGGATGAGCATCTCGGTGAGAGCTGGGATCGAGCGGCTTTGATTGACCGAGGGGTTCGGAGACCAGAGTAGACTTGGACCGCAGCACACGCCGAGGTTGCTCGCGCACATGAGGTTGTGCTTGGATCGCCTGGCGATGTGGTGTAGCACGCAGACTAGGTGCGACAGCAGTGTGTAATTTGCTTTTGGAAGTCGATTCAAAATGCTGCGTTTCAGCAAGATAATTGTCGTTGGTTAAATATGTAAGTCAAATATAAGTCAAAGTTTATCGCGAAAATAAGTCTAGCGTTATAGATGTACCTTTTGATTGTCTGAATGGGATCCGCAGAGTCGAGACTAGCCATCCACAGGGGGAAGAGGTGAGAGGTGAGAAGGGGATCGGGCAGGGATCTCAAAAAGTCCTTGAGCAGAGCCGCGACGGCGATGATGGGCGCGTCCTCGAGGCAGCCGGGATCGCCCGTCGATTCGATCTGGTCCCTCAGTTCCCGCACGATCCTGACGTTGGCGGACTTGCGGAAAATGCCCTGGGTGAAGGGACCCTTGGCGAAGAGCTGCTGCAGCATGACGAGGACCGGCTTGGGCAGTCCGTTCTCGTCGAGCCTAGACAGGTTGACGCCGAATATGCTCGGATTGAGGGAGAGCGATCGCCTGAGCAGTCCCGTGATCTTGGACTTGCTCTTCTTGGCCGGGGACTTGAGTATGGGCCTGAGGATGAAGTGGCAGGTGTCGTGGCCGCTCTTGTTGCAGTGCTCGAGGTCGAAGCCCTCCTCGAGGGAGAGCTTGTGCCGGAGGTTCGAGAGCTTGACGGCGAAGGGTCGCTCGTGGCCGATCAGAGGGTAGGGAGCCTCCTCCGAGGAGGTCCTCGCCCACAGCTGGAACGGCCCTTGGAGGTCGAGTAGCCTCGTCGCCAGGTTCACGCAAGCCGCTGCCGTCATCTCCGAGCTCACCGATATCTTTTTACACTGTAAATATCCCATAATATTTCATTAGTATAAGTATGCTACTGTTTTTCAAGTTTTTCACATAGACAATATCATAGAATAGTCGAGTTGGTTGATGCAACCACTTAAATTTCTTGGAGAATTTAAAATTTTTACAAGTTAATAAAAGAATAATAAAACAACAAAACAGTATGACACCAAGTCTCGTTGAGTTTAAATAAAAAATGTAGCTTCGCTCGTAAGCATAAAAAATTTAGGAGTGGCAGCAGCAGCCAAGTCTCTACGAAAGAAATGATGGCAGGGAGAGAGAGGGAGAGGAGGTAAGATGAAAAAAGTAGTGCGAGCGCAAGGTGGCAAGACGAGGATGGATCGTGGCTATGAAGCTCTGCTCTTGTGCACACTTACGTATTCCGTGTTGGTCTCGCTGTCGTGATACACGACCTGAATGTTTGTCTCGGGTGGCTCCTTGAGACTCTCCTCCCTCACGAGCTCGGTGAGCCTGCCCCACCAGAGATCGCGGGCTGCCGCGGTCCTGCAAAACCAAGCCAACAGTCGCTTCTTAGAAGTTGTTCCTCGGTGCTCGCGCGGCCAATTAATGCGTACGCGCGTCTTTACGAGCGGCAAAAATTAGCAATTTCAGATTCTTTATCGCGTCTTCTCGTAAATTATGTAGGTCGAAAATAAAATTAGAGACCCGGACGGAGGATAAATCGTGCACACTTTCGCGCTGCGAGTCTCTGCTTAATCTGGCAATTTATGGTTCCGTCTGCGCGGCCGCGTTGTAAAAAACTGAAAGAATCTTCGAATCGAAAGAGTTGCGACTGATTAACCGAAGACGTAGCTCTGCGAAAGTGTTTGCATAACAAATTACGCAGCAATTGGACAATTTTGAGTAGGGTACTCTACGATAAGGGCCAACTGCGGACTATGAAAATTAACCAACCAAACTCACGCAGATTCACTTTTTCTCGCTAACGCGACTACACTGCGCTTAAGGTCTTATCTAATTTAGCAAGTCTCGTTCAACTCTGAATTCGAATCGCGGACAACCAAAAATTCGAAGCTCGCGCGATTCCCCGAAGTCATGCATAAAAGGTCAATAATAATAAAGTGCGCGCAGAGTCGAGTGAAGCTGCAGGCCGCGGTATAAAACTTACATGAAGGTAGCGACGACGTTGGTCGTGGGCCAGCCGAGGACGAAGCTCGTTTCCTGCGACTTGTTGGTCTCGGCGACGTCCTCGATGTGGTTAGCCGTCAGCCAGAGCTCGCTCATCCTGACGGATTGCTTGAGCTTGAAGGTACCGCCGCTGCGCGCCTTGGCGATCAGCAGCAGATCCGAGAAGAGGAAGAGGTGTCTCTCTTGGGACTGCATTCCCTGAAATCGTACAAGAGACTGTACTTTAGCTGCAGTGTGTGTGTGCGTGAGAGGGATCCCTCTCGAGCTATAGCTAGCTAACCCCGTAGCGACGCACTCTTCCGGGAATCCTTTCAAATCACGCGCATTCGTCCTCTGAGCTCGCTGAGGTTCGCTCTCCTACTTCCACGCGCCTCGTCGAGTTTTGCGCGCTTACTTATTATTCCATCTATAATCCGGGATCATATTTCGCAATTGCCGAAGAAACAGTCGCGGTTTTGTTCTCGCTCTCCCTTAGTGGCCAATGAAATTACGTCTCACGAGGGATACGATACAAGATCGGAATGAGTAGTTGACTTTTCAAACGGGTCCCAAAATAACAGAAGATTTTTCAAGAATTTCCCAAGATTCCACATTTACGAAACGAGATGGATGCGACTTTTCCGGCCGATTAAGTATACTTACCGTTGTGAATTGAACAGGAGTCTCGAGCAGGAAGATCCTGGGCGGTGATTTTGGTGCTGGCACATTGTTGGCGACGTTGAGGGCCTTTTGCGACAGAGCCCTCGGCAGTCTCCCCGAATTCGTTCCGTTCCTCTTCCGGACCACGTTCTTCGGCTTCTGAAAGAACGATGCAATTAGCGGGAGAGTTCCTCATGCCCTGCATGACTCGCCATTATTATTGCACTTTCCCTTCCCTACAGCTCATTGATTTTCACGCGCAAACATTTGCAATCGCCATTTGAAATTTCCAAGAGGCTCAGCCCTCCGCATCGATAGTATGTGTAGCGTCGATAGTAGGTATATAGCCGAGCGGCGGGCGCGCGAACCCGAGGCGGAAAATCGCTTTACGCCTCGGTGCTCGGATGCATGCCATGTATATATTATACATATAGGTAGAGGCTATCGCGGCTCGCCACGCAACTCTGATCAATTACAATAAACTTCCTGCGCGCGAATATACATTCCCTGCGTTGCTTTCGTAACCGTCAACCGGTGTATATATGTATGCATATAATATACCCTCGACGCTTACGTTATACAAAAAGTATCGAAAGGATCGCTCGGAGCGTAAATCGATACAAAAAAAAAACGCTTCCATCCAGCGATTCTCGGCCACGATGGTTATCGGCGTGAAAACAATATTGTACTTATTTCTTTATTGCGCGAGCGCAGCGGTGGTGGTGGCGGCGGCGGCGGCGGCGATCGACGTGTATTTAAAATATTACATCCGAGGATTGCGTTAGATCTGGATTCCGATTTCTCGCGGCTCGCGGGAGGCGGCCGTCGATGTATATTCAAGAGTCACGATTTATACTGTTTGCAATAAAGAAATATTCGCACAGACTCGTGACTTAATAGTTATAAGGAATGGTATCGATCGTAAACGAACGTTATACTCTGCAGTGCAGTGTGCATATTTTATATGCAAGTGAAAGTTGAAAATTGATCGCGGGAGGGGAAAAAATGAGGCTGCGGCGGCGGACAAATGAATTTTTTGTCGAGTTCTCGAGGAGATAGAATAGATGCAAATTCCGTGCAATCCTTATCGGCTCGGTGGCTTTTGTTCTCGGGGATCCGCTGCTGCGCGTGCAGCTTCCTCCTCGCTGAATTATAGTGCAGCTCTCGCTCGCGATTTACCGCGAATCGGCGCAAATAAAGCTATAGGCTGGCTACGCGGATCGAAATCTATATAGAAATAGCTGCGATCTCTCTCTCTCTCTCTCTCTGTCCTCTCTTTCTTTCTCTCGCGTCGTCATTATCCTCGGCAGAGAGAGCGCCACCGTCCAATAACGAGCCGCGGACGTGACACGATCCCAAGCAGCTTCCGCGCTTTTCTCTCTTCTCTCTTCTCTCTCTCTCTCCTCTCTTTCCCTTGATTTATTTCTCGCGTTCTCTCTTTCATTTCTTCTCTCCTTCACTCGTTAGCCCTTTTTTCCCCACCAAGCGGCCTAGAGGTCCCTTCGGAGAATGGGATTATATGCTCGTTGCTCAGTAGAGCCGAGTCCAGCGCCAGAGTTTGCGCGCACGCGAGAGAGAGAGAGAGAGACAGAGCTTCATTTTCAATTCCTATACATAGAGAGAGAAAGAAAGAGAGAGAGAGAGACTGAAGGCGAGACAGTAGAGCTCCCCGTCCTTTCGTTAAGTCGCGCTCTCCTTATTTCCCGGCTTCTCGCGTTCCTTTTTTCTCTATCCCCTCCCCCCCCCTCGTCTTTCCCCTGCACCTACTCCCTCTCCCTTTCTTTATTTATTTTCCATTCGACATTTTCCGGATCGACATTCGACGCTTTTATACGCTCGACGCGGCTAGTCCCCCGTTCCAAAGACGTTATTCATTCCCTCCAAGACCTTCCTCCGCTTGCGCGCTTAATCTTTTAGAGTGGAATTCCACTCATTCGCAGCGAGATTCAGTTCTAGGAAGCTTTGCGATTGACTGACTCTGTTTGCAGGCTGCTGCTGCTGCGATTCATTGTCGTTCTACCAGTGACTCGATAACAAAGAAAATACATCTATCCTAGTAACAGTTATTTATCAGTCCCCCTTATACTCTCCAACAAGTATTTGTTATTTTGTATATAAACATTATGTATATTATTTGCGTTTTCTTTCGCACGGATTCAATATAATATAAAAGCTCAAACTTTCCGAGTACAGCTCCTATCTCTATGACGATTTGAAATATTTCATTAAAGTCTCGAGTCAATTCCGTGAAAGAATAATTTCAATAGAATACTAAATTCCGGAGCCCTTGGCTCGCCTACAAACATTGCGGGATACGTTGCGAAAGAGCATGGAGTCCCGATTGCCGGCGAGTGCTAATCGAGAGCGGCTATCGAGGAATCGCGCGGCAAAGCGCTCGAGCGCGTACTGGTAGTAAAAACTAATCTCTCTAATGGTACGTATAACCCAGGCGCTCTTGACAATAGCTGCAGCTCACGGGGCCGCGGCGTCGCGGCTGCGTACGGCCGGCATGCAAATCGCGGCGTTGGCCCACGCGTCAAGACAATGGCATAATAGCCGTGCTGCAGCCGTTGAGTGTTATGTACCCGGCGGCGCGGCGTCTGCGTGTATAACTATACACGAGCCCTGCAGCCAGACCTGCAGAGAGTGAGAGAGAGAGAGCAGTAACCGACACCTTCACTTGTCGCGCCCCTTTCACACTATAAGCTTTTTTTCTCTATCTCTCGCGATATAAGTACTTGATTCCATTGCGCTTTAGTCGCATGTAATTTCATAGCATTCTTTCCTTAACGAGGTGTCGTACGGATTTATCTTGTGCATTTCATCTCTCTTACGACGATTTAATTGAGTTTAATTGAGAAATGTCCGTAGACTTGTGGGAGAGTGCTCGTATTCTGCTCGCTCAATTTTTCACGTCTATATAGATATTTTCAAAGTAGGTATACGAGAAAAATTTTACGTACATTAACGTGCGCTAATGGCATTATGATATTTACTGGCAAACTATTATTAAATTGTTCCGATGTATCCATCAAATCGATCATCGAGGATAATTTGATCGTAGCGCTGCGAATCGGCGCGCAATTAATAAAGCAGCACCATCGTTATATGCGGCATTCAGCGCGAGAAATAATGAAGCATATTATACGTTTTAATACCGTAATTGGAATAACCGCGAGATAAGCATCGATAATCATGAATCAACGAGTTAATTGAAGCCTCAAGTTCATCGAGTGTTTGCTAATGAAAAAGCACTAGAACGGCAGGTAGCTGGTCTTATCTCCTTTTTCATATACCATTGAGACAAGTGCGGCTTTACGTAACGCGCGAGTAGTAAGAGTCTGAGCACTCTGATCTGCCGATGCCGCCTCGGTGTAGTAAAATATATCTAAAGAGCTGGAGGAGCAGGAGGAGAGAGGTAGAGATGAGCGCAATTACCGTGGTGAGAACGTCTTGCTCGTGGAGGCGTAGATTGTCGTTGGGAAAGAGTTCCTGGATGCGGTGCAGGTCACCCTCGAGCTGTCCGCGCTGCAGCACAGCGCCGCTGCCGACGCCGCTTCCGACGCCGCTTCCGTTCTCCGAGGCCAAGTTCCGTGCTTCTTGTCCCAGATACCTCTCGTACTCGGCGAGCCTCTGAACCTGAAAGCCGAAATCCCATTCGTTATTCCAATGAATACATATTTTTTTTCTTCGGCATATTATACCTTCACTTTTATACATGTATAAGGGTATATCATTATGTACAATGCATCAATTTGGTCTATTTCAGTCTGCGCAAATGCAAAAACACAATTTTTCATGTCTATGGGGTATTGTTGATAAATCAACGTCGGCTTAATCTTACGTCTAGCTTATAAATTTAAATTAATTACTGTATACTGTACGCAGCTGTATAGGCTAACATTCGATTCTCCGTTTGTTTTCAATTATACATCTATCTTAGTAGCAGGTGCAGTTGCTTCTCATAATTAAAAGCAAATGAATTCCGCGAGAGTCCAACAAGGTGACGGATAAGAAACTCGAGATTCTCGGCTGCATTTTATTTACCAACAGCTATTACAAGCCTCGATATTATGAGGAAAATGTAAATTACGGTGCGGTTACGAGCTTTATACATTCCGGATGTAAGCCGCTGTACCGCGCGTCGGTTTGATTCGCGAGGCACACCGAGAAAAGCGCGGCTCTATATATATATATATATATATATATGTATATACGGAGAGTGCTGCTGCAGTGCTGCAACAATGCGGCATTTTTGGGTTGCGCAGCTTATAGACGCGGTGCTGCTGCGAACACGCGGTAAGTTGAGGCCCAGACCGCAACATTCGATCAGGACTTTGTTGTCGGAGTGGGAAGCGTTTCTCTATTTACTCGCGTTTCTGCGTACAAAAGGCTTCGATCCTGTAGCAGCTCTAAAGTTCAGACCGAGGACAGCGAAATTTGCGGTGCCATTTTGTGTTTGTATATATTTTATCATCTAGACGTGCTATTAAGCGATTTATTACACTGCACTTTCTCTTAAAACTATCACATAATGTACTTTCAAAACAAAAGCTAATAATTCTGCTTGCTGCAGAACGTGAGATTGATAAATTTTAAAGGAGCACACAAGAAGTACAAGTTTTAGGAATATTTGGAGCAGCAGAGACGATGCAGTCAGTCGGAAAAGGAATGACGACAAGAACAACAAACTCTCGTTAATTTTCCTTTTTCGACGTTTTATCATGCTCATGATACGTGTATATTTACTATATGGACGATGGAGTTTAGTGCAGCGGCAGCGGCGGCGATATTCAATTACCGACTTTACGGTGCGCTTTTGCGCTCCTATCGTGGGTCGTTATTGCGCTCGAAGTGAGCAATCAACTTGTCGATCGATACACGATCGACGTCGAGCTATTATCGATCGGTGTTTTCTGCATGGAAAATCTATCCGCGGGGCTCATTAATTAAATTTTATTGCGTTTTTATACTCGGCGCGCGAGTCGCTGATTGAATTTCGCCGGGATTTTTTCACCATTGTCTAGAACCGGCATTGTGTGTAGTATAACACATACATGCGCATGCACTACACACACACACACACACACGTAAATATTATGTATACATTTCGAAACTGCTGCGATCGTATTATTACACGGATCTCCGTACCGAGACAGTAACTTTATTAATTAATATATAAATAGGGAGATGGAGAGTAAAAACATTGGGAAAAGTGGTAACATTGAACGCATGTGTATATACACCAATGATCGAACTTATCTCGCTTTCAAAAACTTTGACGGACATAATGGCAGTTTAATTTAACCGGCAAGAGCGATCTTTAATAATAATCCGCGTACATGGTCTTTTGGTCAGAAAGAATCAGGCGACCAAATCATAGATCAACGGTACACGTGCAGTCGTTTTCTAATCGTCGTTGAATTTTTTTTGTTAACATTGGCACGTTGTATATATATAGCTGTGTGAGTTAGAGGCGTGGGTGAGACGTGTGCACAAGTGCTTAATGAAAATTGCTCTTGATTACACGAGCGCGCAGACGCCCACGACGTCTGCTTGTACTTCTCTGTCTCTCTCTGCTACAAAATCGTGATTCACCTCGTGTTAATAACCAACGATTAACGTATTCCCTCTCGAGCGTGTGCATGTAGACTGTTGAGGAATAGCGGCCGTATTTATACGGGCCATCGCGCCCGTGTCTATGTATACTTACGTTTGGCGTGTCCGATGCGTAGCCCTCGTCGGAAAACACGTCGACGTATTTGACAAACATCTTCTCCCCGGCTTTGCGTATACAGCGATCCACGTTATATATCGCCGAGAAAACAGAGGAGTCGTGTGCATGCAGTTGCCCGCGCGGCCCGGGGAACCCTCTTAACTACCCGCGCGTTTTATGTATTTTCCTATGCGTCTTTCGTCTCCCCTCTTATAGATTCGCTTCTTTACTGCACCACCCGCCCGTTTATGCACACTGTTTATACTCTTCAGCTCCGACGTAACGCTGCCTCTCTTCTCTCTCCCCTTTTTTCCTCGATTGTATATACCCCGAACTTTTCCTCTGCAGGCGCGCTTTTATCGCCTCTTAAATTTAGACTCTGCTCCGCACCAAAAATCCATTGTAAACAGGCACGAGTGTAAAGCTCGTGGAATTCGTGTATGTGTGTGCGTGTTGCGCGTATATATAACCAAAAATTCGTGGCACACGCCCACTGTACGCGTACACGTAAACACGGCTGGGAGTATCTCGAGTTTCGCGTATGCATGTATGTCGAGAGAGCTCGACCGACGAGGAGAGACTGAGGCTACCGCCGCCGCCGAGACGCATCAGGTATTACGCTCGATCTTAAAGACGCGCGCGCGCGCTGTTGCTGCTGCTATACTATACTACTGCTGGTTATACCCGAGCTGAGCATGTGGTACGAGAGCTTCCGTGAAATCGCTTCCTGCGAAAAAAGAGGAGGCATGACTCACGCGCACACTCACTCGCTTATACATAAGGAGCAGCAGCAGCAGCAGCAGCAGCGACAGCAGCACACCTGTCGCGTGTCATCCGCGCGCACGGCGACGAAAGTGAATGACTCCCGAGATATCGAGTTTCTTTATCCATCGAGATATCTCGGGGCGTTGAGGAAGTTGCGAGCGGAGCGGCAAGTATTATATAAATAAAAGACGAGGCCTGGGACTCTCGAGCTGCGATGAGCTTAGATTTTAGCGCCGCTGCTGCAAGAAGAGTATTTTGTATGCATTTTCCCAGCGGAGAGGACGGATGTGCGCAGAACCGAGTGTCGTTCCCCCATACATCGCGGATAATTTTCCAGAAAATTTATAACTTCCGAGCCTCACCGGAATATAATAAACTGGTCAGTCCAGATTTGCCTTCGATATACTCGTATATAGAGGACTTGCCGACCGAGGAGCTTGGGTGCAGCTTGCAGTCTTTTTCGATCGAGGAGCTCGTCGTTCGGGCTCGATAAAACGCGTCCATAAAGGCGTAATTGCCGCGAGCTTCTGCCATCTCTCTCTCTCTCTCTCTCCCCTTGCAGTCCCTTATTATCATTATTCGTGATTACCTCACGCTTTTTTTCACCTTTCCCACGTGTGTATATATACATTCGGGCGTAGGTATCTTTGTCGTTTCTCATTTTCGTCGTCGTCGTCGTCGTCATCGGGGCCAAGTGTGGCGAGAGCCGATTTCCGCTTGTTCTATGCCACATCAGCAGCAGCAGCAGCAACAGCAGCAACAGCAGCGAAAGACCGGTTATCGTCGTCGCGGCACGTATCATCGCGTTCTATTTTATCCCCCGCTGGCGATTTCTTTTTCGAGCCACATCTATTCCTGCGCATATAGCGAGGACTGTGTGTAGCACGTATAAGTGGAGTCGAGCGTTCGCACACTTTCACCTGTGCCGCGAGAGTAAATTGTGTGTGTATGTTTGGCTGTATGGATGCGTGCGTGTGTGTGTGTATGTTTTAGAAATAGCTCGTTATCGCGGCGAGGATGCGGACTCGTTGACGCGTCAAGATCACTCGCTCGATTAAATTCGGGAAATGATTGTGTTAGCGCGCGCTTTATGCCGTCGCCGAGTGATTGCGCTGCGTATCGCAGCGGAAAAACACTCGACTACTTTATCTCGCCGTGGCTGATGTTAATAATTTCATTGGCAAATGAACGCGTCGCGCGGCTGCAGGCTGTCGAAAGGACTGCGGTAGGTATAAGCGTTTTGCTGCCCGAGGAGATGAAAAGGTTATTCAATTAGTCGGAAAGCCTCTGGCTTACGAATTACTCTCGCTCCTTCGCCGTCGCCCAGCAGAGGCACGAAAAAAACAAATTCGGTCGCGCCGTAACGCGATAATAACGAGATTTAAATATAGCTTAAAGCGCAATAATTCACGGGGGGACGGTGCAAGGGCGCGACTGGAGGATTTTCGAATAAATTGTCTCTTTAGCTGGCCGAAATGGCCAAGCCCCGAAAAGCTATAAGCTGGTCGCAGCTCGACTCGGTGGATGCAAGGCAGCGCGCGGCGCGGCGAATCAGCCCGGAAATTTATTCGTGCGATGTGCACGGGACTGTTTTTCGGCCGCGGCTCCTAAGCTCCGCTCGGCCGCAGAGCCACTGCATCGTTATTAATGCCTTACGCGCGAGTCCGAATCCACCGAAGTGCATACTAAAACCCCCTATATAAACCCCTTATAAACGATACTTTTCGAAGGTCCTTTCTCGCGCGAGTTTCTTTCGTGGATGCTTCTTTTCCTTCCTTCATCGAAGATCCGGTGCCAAGGTAGGGTTTGAATTTATAACTATTATGGAACACTGATAACTCAGCATTAGACGCCGGGATACGGACGGTAGGAATGTGAAGCGATTCATTTTTTCTGCATAATTTATGCCCCTGCTGTATACGGGCGCGCTTCGACTGGGCCCCGACGTATTCGATCAATTTGAAAAAATGCAAAAATAGCTGAAAATTTTACTTGTATTTCGGCATAAATTACTTTATTATGTATATTGCGTGATAAAGAGCCAGTTATTAATAAGATTAACGGTCCCATAAATTTTGCCCTGTGCGAAGCTCCGAGTTGAGCGAGAGAGAGAGAGAGAAAGAGAGATGATAAAGAAGAAGAGAGAGAAGCGCACAAATTTCATCGATTCTTCGATGAGGCGAAAGATGCGAGACCGCACGTTGGCCACGTCGGGGCTTCTTTTTGCTTTTTGGATACACATATACCCACGCACACACAGACACACACACACACACACATATATATTGGAGCTGCCTCTTTGGAATTCGTAATGGGCAAATCTCGTCTTTCCTAGAAATCGATCCATGTATTTTTCCTCCTATAAGCTCGCTCGCGCGCAGTATATGGTTCACTTAAGAATTCACGCAAAAAAGAATGTAAACAGCATTAATATACGAGAATGGGTAAAGTATAATTTACACACGCATATATAGCTAGAGACGGCTCCAACGCGTCTGTATGTGTGTATATTAGTTATTTAAAACGAGGGGAGAGGAGAAAAAAAAAAGAAGAATAGAAGCCAACCGAGATTTAAACAGAGTATTACACAAGCATGTGTCCGATAAATGTGTGTACAGTTTGCGCGTGCATGTGTGTGCGTGTGTGTATGTATATATATAGAGAGAGAGACTCCAACTGACGAAAGTCAATTAACGATATACACGCCGATCTACATGTACAATACGTATATGCAGCAGCTCTGACGTAATTTATCAGTGCGCTGATGGAGATTTATATCGGCAGGGGATATGCGCGCGAGGAGGATAAAGAATCCGCATAGGTGGTGTAAATATGGATGAAAGGCCGGAATCCGTACGCGCACGGGAGTATTATTGAAAGATGCCGATGAAATCGAAGGTGAGTCTCTGCCTCTCTCTCTCTCTCTCTCTCTCTCTCTCTTTCGCTCCCAACACTATACGTATATAATATCACATTAAACATCCTGTATTTAACTAGCACTCGGTTGCGACTCTGCAAATTCAGACTTGGATGAATCGCGTTGTTGCATACATTACAACGGCTCTGTATGTGTGTCTGAGTGTACGTGTGTATACGTATTGTGTGTGATCGAGACCTTCGGGTAGAGTAGAGTTGAGCGAATGAGTGCCGACGTATAATAGAATGAGAGAGAGAGGGAGAGAGAGAAAAGGAAACGAGAAATATCTACTGGCTGCGAGAGCCGCGGCCGGCAGTCGTCGGTGAAAGGACGATTGGAACAGAGTTTACTTATCGGCCTCGTCGATCAGCCGGCATTTTTCTGCGCGCGCGCCAAGCCGCTGCTGCTGCAGCCAAGCGATATTTACACGTGACTTGAATTTTCCCCTTCCCAATGGAATCTCAAGTGTATCGCTACTGTGGATAGACCATTCTCGCCTTCTCTCCGCTTATTCTTACTCTTCGGGTAGTTGCGTTGGAGAAAAATTCCCAGTATCCTGAGCGCATGATCTGCAAATTCTTTTTTTTCTCGAATGAACTCCATCGAATCGAGATTAGTTTATTACTATCCTCCGATTCAGCTTTTGAAATTTTACAAAGCTCCGCGTTATTTTTATTGCCTATACAGCGCGGATAGCTTGCCATTGTTTTTCCTACTCCTTTTTTCCCCGCAGCTCTAAATAAGCGAGCCGCGACCGCGGATCTCGTGGACAAGCTATGCACTATAATTTGAATATATCGCCGCGTGTAAAAAGGCCTGCAGGCGCATTAGTAATCGAAGCGAGCGATCTGAATAGTAATAAACTGGCTACGTTGGCATATAATAAATGTCTAACAACAAACGGCGGTATTACTTCATCCAGAACATCTCCGCGCGCGGCTGCTGCTATACGGTACGAAAGTAAAAGTCCCGCCGGCCTCTGTATACACATCACATATACGAAAGTTGAGGATCATTCCCGCTGAGGCGAGTGAGCGGACACACGTTGCACGCATACCTATATGTACGTAAACTTCTTTTTTCAGTTACACACACACACACACACACACACACATACACAAATATATATACACATGTGGAAATGGCGACGTAACGTAATTGTTTTTACTCTGTTTATACATCATGAAGCAAATTCAAGAACTAACGCTATTATGATTTATTCATGAGATTAAGTCTCGCGCGCGCTCGTCCGCTCGCGGAGCCTGTGGCGGAGAATGTGGTAACAATCCTCGTCAAACAAGAGTATTTTAAAGAAAACATTTCGAGCAATTATTCCGAGTGTGTGTGCTCGTTCCTTATTCAGCTTTTTTTCTTTCTTCATCGAAACTCATCTGTACAGTGTACAGCAGTAAATACAGTGGATTTTTTGCCGCTGCGCTCAGGCTCGCTTCTTATAGGTATTAGCATAATAGTATATACGGAGCCCGAAATAGATATACGCATTCCCGCGATGCACTGCACAGTTGGTGTAAGAGCCAAGGACTTTCGAAAATCCCAAGGACCATAAGAATCGTTAAGTACAATGTATAACCAAAGCCCCGGAGCTGCCTCGAAGAAGCTGCGTGCGATACGGTATGTGTATATATGTGCACACAGATAAGCTTGAGGAAAGCCGCGCGCATACATATGCACGCATATCTCGTTCTCTCGTCCACGCGGCTTCGAGTAAGCCGAGTCGCTCCTTCGCCGCTCGAATCGCGCGCGCGCCTCGTATTCCTACGTACAACACCTCGCTCTCTCGCGTAAATATACGCGTGTACGCGCGCACGTGTGCGTGTGCGTGAACCGCGGCGTCGAGTTTTGTAAGACTTTGCACAGGCAGCTCGAGACAGGTGCCGCGGCCGCGCGCGAGCCTTGCGTCACACGCTCCCCGGGCAATTTGTCGCTCGTGCAACATGGATAATACGAGAGAGCTGCTGCTGCTGCACTGCAGTGCACGCGCCGCCGCTGTATCAAGATCCGCGCGCTGCAGAGGAGCGGACCAGAGAGAGAGAGAGAGAGAGAGAGAGAGAGCTCGTGTGTAGCCAAGTTACCGGAGAGCTGGCTCACGCGCTTGTCCCTCCGAGGGATATTCGAGAGGGAGACAAGGGAACGAACCAGTACACGCGTGCGCAACAGATACACGCACGTACGTGTGTGCGCGCGCGTGTGTGCACACGTATACGGGTATGCACCGAATATCTCGGCGCGATCGAGTTCCTCTCTTTTATTATTCGCCGCAACAGATCCAGGCAGAGAGCGAGAGAGCGAGAGAGAGAGAGAGAGAGAGAGAGAGAGAGAGAGGGAGAGAGGGAGAGCGATACATATCCTGGATGCCTCTCGCGCGCGCGTCTCTCGAGCCTATATGTATTTAAGGCTTATCCCGTTGCTTCCTTGCTGCCGCTGCCGTTGCCACTGCTGATAAAACACTAACGGTATTGCTCCTCTCTCTCTCTCTTTCTCTCTCGTTTCCTTTTACTCTTTCGCCTTCATTCGCGTGCAGATGCATCGGAGAAAGGCGAGTAGGATGGGTGGAGGAGGGGGGGGGGAGGGATCATTGAATTCCACTCGGCTATGCAGCAGGTCTGTGCTGCAGACCGCGTAATATTGCAGTAATTGAAAGGAATTTATAATTATTGGCTGGGGATCATTTATCCGATTGTGTATCGCTCGACTTTAATAGGGACTAGAATCACGGAATGCGCGCGACCTGTGCAGTGCATAGGAGCCAGTGTGCCAGCTTCTATAGCTTCTGTGGACACGCGGAGTTTTGTAACAGTAGATAAGAGCTGGCTAAAGGATCGGAACGTAGCTGTGGCGAAGACTGCTGCGATGTCTCGTCTCGGTGCTAATATGATCGGTAAACTACTGTGCCAGATGCGAACCACCAGTATTTTACACCCATTATTCCGATTTATATTTTTTTAAGTAGATCGGTTCGTTATTCGAGTTTGTTTCCTGCTGATAATATAATACGTTAATAGTATTGTCAGCTGCAACTTAGTGGGCGGTAACTGTTATATAGATACTCTCAAGACACTTAGCACGATAATGTAAAAGTGTTGCACGCTGTTACAATGCTGAACTCCTTCGCTACGGACGCGTCAGCTAAACAATCGGTGCGCTTGCACTAGTATTCGACACCTCGCTATATAAGCAGAATCGTATCTAATCCACGGAGCGGTTCGTTCTCGGTGGCATAAAAAGAAAGTCTATATGTCCAGGCTTGTACGACGGAGAATTATTTTTACAGGAGGCGCGTGGGTATGTATATATCTATATAAGACGCGCGGTGCAGAGAAAGTGGAGTAACTCGATGCTTTGACCTTCCGCTCCATTCACCGTTTCATCTCGCGCTGCTACCTCGCCAGCGCTCGCTAGCAAATGCAGCGTGTTCCCTGCGTATTATATTATGCACACGTGCGCTCCATGCAGTGTAATACGTAAGTGGTGAGTACCTGCGATGGGATTAAAAATTTCCCACTTTGGCGAGCGAGCTTAATGGAGGAGGCAACTCGACGGGACATTTATGTCGCTTATACGCGCGGCCTCTGCACGTGCTCCCCGACTCTCGCTCGTCAATCTTCCTTGCAACACTTTTCGAGTTTCTCTCTTCCTTCTTCCTCGTTATATATTATATAGCTACCAAGATTTGTTTTATATTTATGCGTATTCTGATAAGTTGGTCGATTCAATTATCGTTGACTGCCGCTGCAGCATGAGATATTTTCCGCTTGTGTGCACGAGACGGTAGCGCAACTTGTACATCCGACAAATAACAGTCGTCGTCTTGCGTTACAGCGAATAATATCCTATTATAGTTTGTGAAAAAAACGCGCGCGCACGGGGCTCGCATCTGCACGGCACATATATATATATATATATATATATATATATATAGACAACAATGGCTGTCGCATGCGTATGTGCATCCTGTCCGTGCGTCGGTGTCCATTGCCATTTCTTAACAACACACACATGCACACACGCCTATCTATAATATGTATGTATACGCATGCAAGCAGCGTGTCTCGAACGTAGCCGAGCTAAAAAATGTTCATTATTCCTAACAGTACCATAACTGCGCATTCATGCGCGATTCTCTCGCCGCCGCTGCCGCCGCCGTCGCCGTCGCCGACGACGACGACGAGCAAGAGTCAAGACATGGAGAGCTCACGTGTGTTGGGTGTACACGTTATAACCGAAACGGAGCGCGCGTCTCTGTGTATTTGCGGGTGTCGCTTAACGGAAGATGTATAATTTTCATTTTATCACGAACGTATTTTACAAATGCAAACGACAAAAGCCATGAATAATATTATGTACGAGTCATCGAGAATAACGTCACACGCGAGAGAGCGGAATTATATTATGCTCAATTTTCTCTCTCTCTCTCTCTCTCTCTGTCTCTTCAGCCTCTCGGAATTCGTCATGAAAAGAGAAGAGAGAACGAAGCAAAGAACGAAAGCGACGATTAAAAATGAAGAAAAAGCACTGCATCTGGCCATCGCTCACTCCTCTGTCACACCTGCAGACGACGTTCGCTCGGTCGATCGCGTGAAATTCGTAATGTCACCCGCGGCGTAGTACGTCTTATACACTTATGTATATATATATATATATGTATGCAGTGTATACCGGCAATAATAATGACAGTCAACGAGCGTTCACCCACGCATGTATGGAGTTTCGCGGCCGAACCGAAGAGTCGGAGCGAAATATGAAAAAAGAAACGCGAGGAAGGGGCCTTTCGTCTCATCGGAGAATATGCGAGTGTTTGTGAAAGGCGAATATGCCTCGCGGAAAAAAGATCCGAGCCTCGGCCATCCGAGCGGTGGCTGCTGCTGCAGCTGTAAATCAATTATTTTCGCCTCGGCGATCTTGTTTCGGGGGACTCGCGCGGCTCCGAGGGCCGTAAATCAAGAATTAACAAAGTCCCCCGTGTGATTTTTGGCGTGACAATGTATCTGCTGCGATGCCTTGTAACAGTCCTTCCTTTTCATTTCGCTGTACAAATGCAGGATTAACGCTTCGAGCGCTACTAACCGCCGTCGCTGCTGGTGCTGCTACTGCTGCAGCAGCCGTCTTCCTGCATTACCTTGTCCACGCGCAGTTACATTATCGCGCCGCTGACTATATATATAAATGAAAAAGGAGCCAAGTGTAGGGAATCCAAGGTGTCAATTTCAATTAGACCGAGCGAAAAAAGCCAGCAGCTGATTTACGACGCGTTACTTAATAATAACGAGAATCTTGTTGCGTATAAGCGTTCTTTTGCAATATATATTATATATATATATATACGATCTCCTCAAAAATTCACGTGTATATATATATTATGCGCGGTATACGCTACATTACCCGAGCGCTACTTTATATAAACGACGCGAGAGAGGCGAGAGAGGCGAGAGCTGCGCGAGAGGCAAGAAACCAGCCGCGTTCGGCTAATAGGCAATCTCTCGAAAGTGTCGCGTATTCCCTCTTTCTCTCTCCCTTTCTCTCTCCCTGGCTCTTTTTTCATTATTATACGCTCGTCTATCTATATCTCGGTATTCCAACCACGATCTTGCGTCGGGCATAAACGCAAAACGAAGACGAAGTAGCGAGAGCGAGCCAAGGAGGAAGAGAGAAAGAATGCGGGGTCCGCCTACCGTTATTAACGTCGCTTAACAAATCTTATAATTCCTGCGCGACCGCATCGCAGATAGAGGACAAGAGAGGAGAAGAGCGAGGAGAAGAGCGAGGAGAAGAGAGAAGCGAGAGACTGTACAGTAAATAATTTTTGAAGGCGCAGCGCGAGTATACTTTTGGGTAATCGACTCCCAAGGGACCGCCGCAATCGCTCGAGCCATAAGGGACAACTTCATTCGCCCAAAGGTGAAGAGATAGAGAGAGGAGATACTTCTTTATCGCGGAGCGGCCTGCACACGCTTAAATATACCAACTCGAAGTTATGAGCGTCGTCCTCCACTGATGACGAGGGTTCCGCTCGCGAGCGGAATTATTTCTTTGCTCTTTTCCTCTTCTGCATGTTCCTCTCTCCTTCGTTTCTACAGCTCGCGTATATATAATATTCAGCATAATCGATTTACGATCCTCCAGCCGTGGCAAAACATTTGAATATTTGGCGCGCTTTTTTGCATTATATAATTTTTCACGTTTTTCGTCCGACACCCAGTGTGTGTCGAAAAGAAAAAAAAACCCAAATCGCTCGGGAATTTCGATTTGCCAAACAGGTGCGTGGAGTTGAATTTGTATAAAGCAATGGGCGCGTGTGTGCGTTCGAGTTTAAAAAGAAAGACAGCTGACAAGGCTTGTATAAATTGTTCCTTGAACGTCGTGCTGGTTTCGTACGCCCGAGCTCGTGTCATTTTATTTAATTGAATTTTTTCATATTATATGCCGTTTGTACAATTCCATCAGTTACGTCAGTCAAGTCTGCTCTTCGCTTGCCAAATTAAAATTCAAGCAGCTCTACATCGCAATAAAAACCTCACAACCTTTGAATACCCACAGCATCCGCCAGAGTCTAGAAAGAAAAAAACCAAAGTCTACGGTTCGTCCAAAAAAGCATATTTCATTGGTGAAAGCATTGGAGGAGAAGGAGGAGGAGGAGGAAGAGGAGTCTGCGGTGCGCACGAGGAACTGCAGTCACACAGAGACATTATAATTTACCGCCGTATCCCGTCGTCCGCCCTCGGAATGCCTAGGCGCACGTAATTCAAGGTGCCCCCGCGCGATAAAGTCCGCGGAGGCTGCTGCTGCTGCCGCACGGCGTTTTCTCGACACCTTACTCGCCGCCGCGATCATTGGCTCTCGCGCTGGAAAAACAGCTCTCGGGATTTAGTGCTCGCAGGCTGTATATCATCGATGAAGGAAGAGAGAGAGAGAGAGAGAGAGAGAGAGTGAGAGAGGGGAGAGTCGCCGCCGCTGTGCGATATGACAATGAGCCTTGACTTAGATTCTCCATTTGTGCAGCTGGTGCATTTGTGTGTGCGCACTGCAAGATCCAATAGCTGCTCGCAGCTCTCTCACTCTCTCTCTCTCTCTCTCTCTCTCTCTCTCTCTCTGTATTTACATTCACGAGCCTGCGTTTAACATATGCATGAGAGAGTCGTGTTGGAGCTGACACCCGACGTGTGTATATACAGCTATACGTGAATATGGATGAAAGCGCGGTTATTTACTACGAAAACCTTACCTTTTACCTGCTGTCGACTCTTATCTCGTAGATGAGTTGTATCGCTCGAGCAAACTATCCTATATGCAGCGCAATCGGCTAAACACTGCATCTCGCGCATTCGGTTTTTCTTTCTCATTTCGCATCCGTTATTATCCGATTGTTGCTTTCGATTCGCGAGCTCTCGCCGCTCTCGATTGATCGTTCGATTTTCCACAGCCGTTACGCGGTTGCGCAAATTAATTATAATCAAGAAGCTCCGCGTATCGATAGCCTCGTTTATACACAGTGCAGCCCTGATCGTGCTTTTACCTTTAATATCCTCTCTCTATCTCTCCAGCATGATTCTATTGGCACAGCGTTTGGCTAATGCATGTGCACTCGCGTACGCGCGCAGCCAATAATAATAACTATAATATTGGCCAGGAGAGCAGTTCTCGACCGATGCATTTTTCCACGTCTACAAGCTGCAACTATGTGTGTGTGTGTGTGTGTGTGTGTGTGCGTGTCGTGGAGTCTCATTCCGTTCACCTGCAGTGCCATCCAGCGAGATCCGCGGCTCAGCGCATGTAATAGTTTCATTTAAAGGCCACTTAGAGGCGCGCGCACCTTATCGAGTACGTCGCGGCACAGGTAAGTCAGCTCGCGCAGGAAGTCCGGCTAAAGAGCTGCTGCTACGCTACCTAGCGTTTATTATACGCTTTCGACATTTCTTTTTCTCCGCGACGATCCAGCCGATGTTTTCTCCGCCTCGGCTGGATGTCGCGCAGGTCGCGTCCGGGAAGCATCAACTACACGGAATTATTATACGCGCGCGTCTTGGAGGAATTGGGCTTCGGGAAAAGGAGGTAAGGAGGTAATTTTGATGTCATTATAATTGCTTGACGTAGCAGCAACACAGCAGCAGCAGCAGCAGCAGCAGCAGCAGCTTTATCGCCGATTACGGAATTACCAACAGCTGTAAAGCTGTGCGAGCTGATGCAGCTTCGGCGAGGCGCGAGACTTTTCCGGGATCCGAAAGCCAAAGCGTAATTACAACGCTCAAGATAAATATGCCGGGATTCTTCGACACAGATATTCGCAATTTATTCACCGGTTCTCCAGCACTTCACCTCTGCTATTAAGGGACAATTTCGTGGCTAAAGCGGCGGCCTGCATTTAAAACCTGTGGCCAATTGGAAATATCGGAAAAAAGCCCCACGAAAATGGGCAACTGCTTCGATGTACCGAATTTAATGAACGATTAAGTTATCAAAGTCGAGTTTTACAATGCTGACCAAGTACAAGTGCGCGTAAAACGGTTGGAAGCTGAATTTCAACTCGGCGCGAGCTCAGTTTTGCCAGGAATCCCTGCAAAGAAAGTCCTGCAAACACAATAGTCGCGCAAAGGCGCAGCGGCGAGCGTCGGGGCTGAGGCGCGATGAAAGGAAAGAATTTGGCGAATGGGAGTGCCCCAGCTCGACGTCTCCTCCACACTGCAGTGTGCACCGCTCCAGCAGCGACTCTCCTCTTTTATTTCCAATACGGCCGTAGCGACATCGATATACCTACACGCCACCATTAGGCGCGTTAGTCGCATTAGTCGAATCACGTGTCGCGTGACGCACTCGAGACGAGCTCATTCAGCTTTTGCATAATTTGGACGTAGGTACAGGAGAGAGAAAAATTTTGGTTTCTATTACAATAATAATAATAAGTGAATACGCAGCGCAGATTAAGTGCATTAAATAAAATTGTAGAAATTAAGTTTAATTGCAGTTTTTACTCATCAAAAATGTATGTCAGCCGCACCGTTAAAGCGGAACACGAGCTGCGGAATGTTTTCTAGCGACAGTCGTTAAAACGGCGAACAAATTCGAAGAAGGAATGAAAAATCAAGCTCGCAATTAAGGTGCGAGAGAGAGAGAGAGAGAGAGAGAGAGAGAGAGAAGTTTTTGTTGATGCTCGAAAAAGTATCGAGAATTAGTTGGGATAAGAGAAAGAGGATTTTTCGCAAGCGCGCGTGTATATACATTTGGAATGAAATGAAATGGATTATTACGGCATGAAACTGCGTGGAATTGCAAGGTGCGATTTTGTAATGATGGTTAAACGTGTGATTTCGTAATGACGGTAAAGCGCTTTTACGAGGACGTTGTACCGCGGAACTCTGTATAAATGTCATGGTGTCGTAAAAAATCCCACTTTACTAGCTCTTCGCATTTTGAGGAAAGCCTCTCTGCGAGTGCAGTGCACAACATAATCACAGTACTACCGAGATTATAATCAGCCGGTATTTTACTAGTTACGGTACATTTTAATCTCGGCCTTTCATTACGCCCTTAATTGTCAATTAAGTTCGCATAATTCATAAATCAATAATCTCCCGACTTGGATAGCTCCAAGTTTAAGGTAGATATTAAGTACCAAATTTATACTTTAAGCGCAGCGCGCATGTACCGAGCATTGAGGTGTTCTTTGTAAGTAATAAAATCCTAAAAGGTTCATTACTTGAAATTTAGTACTCGCTCAATTTCAGTCTAATTGAACCGGTACTAAACTAACAATGTCTTTGATAGGAAAGAAGCATCATGCGGTTGCACGAATCAAAGAATCATTCTTATTTGTAGAAGGAGGCTCTTCGTAATGCAGAACCGTATTTGGGGAATATTAAATATTTTTGTAAAAAAGCACACAGTATATTCTCGGTCTTTTCAATAACGGACATTGCAAACTATTGATTTCTAAAAAGTAGAAAAACAAAAATAATTCAGTCGGCTCGAGGAAGCGTTGCGCATGCATAATGACGTCTTAATTACTGCTGCGCGATGCGTCGGATTTTACGACTTGTCGCAAATTACGGACTTAACACCCGCATCGGCGAGACTATCTTTAAACCTGCGCACTTGCATATTTCCGAATATTCGACAAATGCACTGGCAGAGCTACGCGATAAAATCGCTAAAGTAGTATTATGGCATTTCGCACATATCTCGAGCCTTATATCCTGAGCTATGATAGAAAAGAATTTTCGGTGCATAATGGAGATATCGTGAGCTAATGGATAGGTAAAATGAGTTTCTCAAAGCGTGACACTATTATTATGGAGAATGGATCGACAAAACAAGCCGGCTAAGTAAAGAGTACAGAGTTGTATAGTATATGCGCGCGTGCCGAGAGCTCGGGAACGAAATATTGCGAATTATTCTGGAGAGAAGGCAAATATCGAGTCTCTCTCGGAGCTCCGTCGCTATTTAGTGGCCTCAGCGGCATCATACACGAGCGCGCGAATTCTTGGGGAGTTACGTGTTCGCGCGCAAGCGAGCGAGCGAGCTACCATGGAAATCGTTAACGAAGCGTGGAGAAAAAGACACTAGGATACTCTTCCCCCACCTGTTGTATATCGTGCCGCGATGTGTATACATATATACGCGACTGAACGATTGTTCGCTATTGCGTAAACTACTGCGCGTTTCGACGCGCTGCTGCCGCGCAAACAATACCGACGTTCTTTTTGCAATTCTTCTTTTTTCTTTTATTTTCAAAATAGATATTAGCTGCCGTGTCATGATTCAATGATTCATTTATTAAACAAACAAATCAAGATATATAACATATACATGAATTTTGACAAAAACTGGTTTTAGGTATTTTCAGTCGATCATAATTATCGACTTAAAATTTTATACCCAATTTTTAGGGGATCAAAAGCTTAAAACAAATGCATCAATGGGAAATTGAGGTTTTACTCCTGCTGCTCCATGCAGACTAAGTCTGCGAGCTCGTGGGTCGTGGGAGGAGTACCAGAATAAGCTCCGTCATTCTCGGGCATGGTATATTATTCTTCTTCTTTAGCCTTCCCCACTCGACGCGGGGCCATGGTTGGTTGACTGCAGTGCAGTTACGAATTCATAGGGCGCGCGAGTCTCCTTCTCTCCTTCAATTCTCGTTTGGGTCTATCTCTCGTCCCGTATGTATGTATATACTGCACGTATATACCACGGACCGATCTGTCTTATAGCTGTCCGATCGAACAGCAGCCGGCAAAATTACGTCCGAGCATCGCAATCCGACTCGATCTCCATTCTGCACTCTTTTTTCTCGTCCACAACTAAAATAATTCAGTCGGTTGATTTTTGTCGAGCCACGCGGGCGCGTGATTAACATTCCGCGAGTTCTCCGCCTACTCGCTCCAATGCCAACAGTTGCCTCTCCGCGTGGTGTAGGTACAATTCTTTTTTCTCTCTCTTTCTCTCTGTCTCGCTCTTTTGAGCGGAATGCACAGTCCAAGGACGCAATTTACATTGGAAAGGATTGATGCGATTGGCTATGGGGTCGCAAGGAGCCGGCTCGCTCTTATTAAGCCGACGAGCAATTAGCTTTATATCATAATTCCAATGGGAGCTTATATACCGCGGGCTTTGCGCGTGGCAAAACATTGGCTCGATCATCCGCGACAGGTATGCTTGATAACAGTCGTCCCCGCATATGCCCCTCTCTTCTCCGCGTTTATAGTTTCGCCAGCGCAGGGCGCACATCGCATCTGCTTTTGATTTTATATATGCGCTGGCAGTTGGAGCTGCTGCGCTATAAACCAGCTGTGTAATACACAAGCATGCGCTTGCAAATATAAATCGTGCGTCATGAGGGGCCATATAAAGACGGCTGCAATCGTCTGTCTTACCACTAACTTATCCTTAATTCTGTCATTTACTTCCACCGCATATTTCCGACCGTTGAGTCGTTTGTCTCAGTGACGCCCGCGCGAACGAAGACTCAGATCGATTTCGATCGATTTTCTTTATCCGTATATTCTTAATGGCCCACTGTAACCTTATTCCTTTTTATAGATTGATTCAATAATTTCCTTGTTACGATCGTCGACGTGTTTGCGGAGCGGCCATTAAATTAATGATCCGTTATTTAGGTGAGAATAACGACGTTGTACACTTAAAACTCGATTTGTTAATCATTGCGATAAGCGTGTTATTTCGCTGTATTGCGCAGTGCCTTTGATTTTATCGTCGAAAATGAGCGTCGTAATAATTTATCGCTCTATTTTTCGTGGATAACGAGACGGTGTCGAAAAGTACACCTGGGACAGACCCTCGCGCATCTCGCAGATAGCCGCTTAAAATTAAAAGAAGCGTCAGTTTTTATTAAAATATTGTAATAAAAGCGAGAGGAGCGAGCCACAGGCGTGAATATACAGCGGGCAGCATGTTGACAAGCCACATCTACACGCCCAGAGTTCAGCTTTTTACGGAGCTCGTTAGGCTGCTGTGCCGTCCATTGTACATCGTGGCGATCCTCGCGCGGTAGCAGCACCACCAGCGGCAGCTCTCTCGCAAACAAGCTGCGAATATAATAAAGAAAAAATGATCTCCAGCTATCAGCTTTTCGGGTGCGGTCCGCAGAAGCCAGCTTTACCCGAGATTGCCCATGCATGGCTCGGGGCTCGGTTTCTCCCTCTTCTCTCTCTCTCTCTCTCTCTCTCTCTATCCGTTCTACGCATTTCGCTCTCGCCCGAATAAATCAGGACGTCTCTCACTCTCTCTTTGCCGGCCCTTAAAAAAGGTTGCACGAATGGCGAGTGTGTAGAGAAACGTTCTTGATGTACCCTTCGACGGACAATTTAATTTGCGACTCTGTCCGCCCGTTATGAGCTTTGTACGCAGTTACACACACACACACACGCGCGCGCACACTTGGTACAGTTGGTTCGTTTTGGTTCTTCCTGTTTGGTCACCGACGCTGCCGCCGCCTCGGCCCCGAAACTAATCGCGAGAATCTAACTACATATATGCATTGGATGCGCGCGTCCGGACGAGAGCAAGAGGCGAGGATTTGCATTCGTTATATATTTCTGCGCGCGCTAATTCCCCGGAGACAAATTCGATTTTATCATGCAACGACACCAGACTTTTCTCTCTCTCTCTCTCTCTCTCTCCCCGTTCCGTCTCCTTCTCTCGCGCTTCTCGCTTGGCTTGTTTTGCTTGCAAGTCTGCGGCGACTGCTGCTGCTGCTGCTGCCTCAAAGCTATGCAGCTCACGCACGTGTGCAAGTTCGACGCGTGAAAGTACTGTCGAGCCGTTTGTTTATTTTTCGCGTGCCCGCGCCGCGCGTGTGTACCTGCATACCGCCGATCGCAGTGGGTCTACTTTTATGCTAATACGTCGGAGAGCAGCGTTTCTCTCTGTCTCTCTCTCTCTCTCTCTCTCTCTCTCTCCCCGCACATGCCGGCAAAGTGGTACGGATGAAACTTCATGCGGAATAATTGTAATCGGAGATATATAAGCTTTGTTAGAGAGGCGCCCGAGCACGAGGAACTGCAATCACGGAAATAACAATAATTCGGTCGGAGCGAAAAAAGCGTGTAATTTTCGGAGAGCTCTGCGCGCGCGAGCCAAATTACAGCACGCAGTGACGTAACCTTTTCTTCTTCAAAGTACACCGATATGTATACGTATATATATATATATATGTAGTCCGCTTTTCGTACGCGGAATTCATTGCAAAGCTGCGCACCGAAATCGCAGACGCATGCACGTGTATGCAAGCAAGCACGCGGTAGTAAATTTTTTCTTCTCTAAGGTCATCTCGCCGCCTGGAGATCAGAAACAACAATAGCCGAGATGCTGCCTCCAAGGGCTACGTTTCGGGAGGCAATTACGATTCGGTTCTTTTCTCTCCCTCTCTCTCTTTCTCTCTCCTTCTTGCAGACGCTCCGCCGCGTAGTCAGTCGCGAAGCGCCAAAAATTGGTCGAGGGGAGAGCTCTGGGCTGCTGCGGGAAGAGAAAAGGAAGCAGAGGTGAAAGAGGAGGAGGGAGAAGCGAGGGATAGGTTAGAGAAATATACGCGTGTGTAGTGCAGCCAAGAGCTCGCAGACCGGATGTCTGGGACGAAAAGGCCTGCGTGCACTCGGGCTCGCGTCTCTGCTCGGCGAAATTTAAAGGCATTTCACGGACGAGTGCGCGCACTTTACGCAAATACCGCCTGCGCGAGTCCCCCCGTCCTGTACGCGCCACCAGAGTGACTGCCGATTCACCGTCAGCTCTTCCTCGATCATCTTTTTACGCTTCTTTTTTGTATACCCTCCCATTCTCGACCGCTGTTCGCGATTCCATTTCTTGATTCGTCAAACACCGCATAGACAGACGCGAGAAGCGAGGAGTTTACCGAGTGCGAGGAGAAAAATCAACGAGCGCACCGCCTTAAATCAATAAAATCTGTACAATCGCGATCTAAGTATATAGTATTTCGCGCAAAATGCGGGAGATTTGCAAGGAGCCTCGGCTCTATATATAGAATCAGCAATGCTACATATATTCAATTAGCCTGCAGAGCTACACTATCGGGGATAATGACGAAATCGCGCAGCTAAGCAAGTCGCGCGGGGCGCAAATTAGATTACCGAGACGTGCAGACGAGCAGAGTGTAAGTGTGTATATGTATAGTAGTGCAAGTAGTTACGGCTGGGATCGGAGCGAGTGAGAGAGAGAGAGAGAGAGAGAGAGAGAGAGAGAGAGAGATGCGGGGGGAAGAGGTTTTTTGTGCGAATTAAAGATTTCCGCTCGAGCGTGCGTGTGTGCGATGCTATACATAGAGCTGAGAGAGCCTCGTGTCTCTCACGAGAAGTAGTGTCTTGTGCGAGCGAGCAACGACTTACTCCAAGAGATGCGACTCTCTCTCTCCCTCTCTCTCTCTCTCTCTCTCTCTCTCATTCTTCCTCTTGCTCTTACGCAGAGGATGCAGGAAATAAGAAGCGAGAGACACGAAGAGCACCTGCAAGCTGCACTGGCTCGACTAGCCGGTGCAGGTGATCCGCGGACTCGAATTAAGAGAGCTCGTGAGTCAGACAGGTTTCTCTCTTATAAGCTAGACTACTCGGGAGCGAGTAAGCAAGCGAGCCTTTGAGAGAGAGAGAGAGAGAGAGGGAGAAGCCCATGAATAAGTCGATCGCTGCGCTGCTTCAAGTCGAGGCCAAGCGCTGATGCAGCTCTCAAAACGGCTCGAGCTCGCTCTTGATGTCTCTGCAGTACCGATCCTCGACGACGACGACGAAGACAACTACGATGGACCGCGAGCAGACTGAATTTCGAGCTCAGCTCTGTCCGACATTCAGCACGACAAATTGTCCTGTTAAGGAAATTTGTCCCGTTCCTCTCTCTCTCTCTCTCTCTCTCTCTCTCTTTCTCTCTCTCACTGTCTCTGTCTCTGTCGTGTCGTAATATCCGACCGATAGGTTGACGTTCTTTTTGAGTTCCTCTGCGAGAGACACCTCATTATAATATATATCCAGCTGGCGGCCGATGCCGCTCGACGGCATTCTTTTTCCTCTTTATTTTCATTCCTTTTAGATTAATCTCATTCCGACAGTTACCTCTCTTTCTCCGCTTCTTTTTCTTTTTCTTTTTCATTTTATCTCAGCCTCTCGGCTCGGAATACCCGTATAATACATACTCATATTGTCTTGTCCCGTGTTCACGCGCGCAATTTGTATGCGTAATATATGCTCGACGTTACATCAGTATATATATATACATATATATTACCCATCGCGAACATGTGTATTACACAGTTATATGCGTACACGATTGCGTGCAAAAAATGTACGACTGAATGAAAGCGGCGTATACGATGCCAAAGTGAGAATTCCTTGCTCGCCGCTCTGTGACCAATAGCAAAATTAATATCTCCCTCCTCTCTGAAAAATTATTCTTTTTTATAGTCAAAAGTTCGCTGTAGGCTTTTTGTGAAAGCATGGAGAGTGAAAAAATTGCTTTATAGAAGATCGATGATCAGTCGACAGTCGATTAGTTGCGACTGAAACGATATTTCAATGTTCGTAACGTATTGTCCAAGGATTCTGATTCACTGAAAGGTTCTGCTATTTAGTATTACAACAGCAAAGTTTGGGGAGCAAATTTCAGAGGTAACGCGGGACTGCAGGCGTTAAAATAAACGGCGTGGAGAGTCGAAATTAGAATGCGACTTAATTAGAGGTCGATCCTATTATATAGGGGAGTCGGGCATCAGAGCAAGGCATAGCTGCAGCTACCCATGCACGAGACGCTTGAAAATCGCGAGCGAGCTGCTCTCGAGGAGCTATATAGCTGCGTCCGGTCATCGGCGGCGGCGACGGCGCCCGGCGCGGTCAATGCACCGTAGCCCAGTTTTCGAAATAGAAATCGCCGAAAGATCGGGCGGCGAAGTCTATACCTATACCGTAGTCTCGTATCGTGTCTGGCTGCCCTCACCCGCGTTCAACGAACGTCGCGGCCAGAGCGATGCACTTTCTCTCTCTCTCTCTCTCTCTCTCTCTCTCTCTCTCTCTCTCTCTCTCTCTCTCTCTAGTCACCGCGAGAACTGATTCGCGGAGTACATCGGAATACACCGGACATTTGTAGCAGCCGTGTCTCTTGACCACGCGCCAAATCTCTTCGTAGCGAGCGTGTATTTATATACGCGCACGCGCTGCCGCTCTGCAGGATGGAAATTGATGTCCCGCCACGCGTGTGTATACCGTATATAGTTGCTGGTGCTGGTGCTGCTGCCGAGCGGCGTGTGTGGTCACGTGCCAAGACGAGCGTGTGCGTATACGAGTTGGCGCAGCGAAAGTCAATGGCTCCGTGTATGTGCCTTTTTTCTCCCGCTGCTCGACTTGGCGTTATCGTGCTTGCTTCTTCCCGTTTTTTTCTTTTTTCCCTCGTTTTTATCGAGCGCGTTTATTTTCTAAATCGGAGCACTTCTCGCATAGCAGAATTCTCTGTTTGATTATGTTCGAGCGAGTGCGATAAGTTTCGATGTTCCAAAGAGCTCTGCTTTTTCGTATTATCGAATATTTTTTTAGTGTACACTTGCTAACGTAAATATTATGAGCTCGGATCTTGGTTTGTTTCGCGAGTTTACGCTGCTCTCGAGTCTTTATTTATAGGATGAAAAATACCAAGATACACAAGACCATTACCGCTACTTTTCTTCCATTATTTATTTCGCAGTGATTTAAAGACAAAATATGTATAAATAGCTTTTACATTTTCAGAAGCAAAAAAACCAAGGGATCCAAAAATCAATTTATTCTTTTAATTAGATTTATATAAAGAAAACTAAATATGTATGCGTTTAATATTAACACAGTTCGCGGCCACTCAAATAATGATTTACACGCTCCGTTCTGCACGTCAATTCAATTTTCCAAAGAAGTCGAAGGCGCGCGCGCTCTCAAGAAAGACCAAACGAAAAAGTAAAAAGAGAGAAAAAAAAGAAAGAAAAAGAGTCTGGAGAACC
Source organism: Megastigmus stigmatizans (assembly GCA_900490015.1). Classification (NCBI taxonomy): domain Eukaryota; kingdom Metazoa; phylum Arthropoda; class Insecta; order Hymenoptera; family Megastigmidae; genus Megastigmus; species Megastigmus stigmatizans. The sequence continues at coordinate 64,575 of UELV01181708.1, forward strand.
ATATAACCCGAACTGAACTCGTCGCGCACATAACGGCTTACCCGGGCTTACCTGTCGAAATCTCTTATTCCGCTTAGGAAGCGATCTCCGCTCGGATCTCCGTCCACCTCGCCGTCCCCAGAAAATCCATCTCAGATTTTTACACCAAAGTTCACACACTCCCGTGCCGTCTTCGCGCCCCAGGCTCATCCTCATCGGGCTCCGCAATGAATTAAGTATTGCCGCGCACGCGCACACGTTACGTCAACAGTTCACGACCTACCGACAGAGCAAATAAGTCACGGATTTTTTTCAAAATCAAACTCGCGTAGGAGCATCAACCCTCGAAGACTGCAGTCGATGGCAGACTGTCAGTGATGACGACGGTACACGAGTTTGTTTGCGCGCCTATATCTATTTTCCTTTCGCTTATCTGTTCGATATGGAAAAGTCCTGCAAGTCATTATTATCTCGCACGCGCGCCTCTCTTTTTCGCACCTCTAGCCGTTCCTGATCCTGTCCGGCGATTCTCGTTCCTCTGCTTTGCGGCGTATCAGCAGCCACGACGGTAGCACGCGAGAGAGAGAGAGAGAGAGAGAGAGAGAGAGAGAGAGCTGTAAGTATAATGCGTAGCTTCCGAGCAACACGGGTGTCCCGTCCCGTGTCTTGGAGGGAAACCTCTTCGACACTGTAGACTCGACTCACTCGACATGCCGATACGTGCGAGATATTGCAGCTACCCTACGAGTCTATACTGATTAGCCATCGGTTCTACGGATCTTATCTTGGACCTGAGCGATAAGCCGTGCGCTCGACTCGAGGATTTCATTTGAGCTGACCTTTTTATCATGGGATCCACTTCTTCTCTCCTACACGGTTCATTGAAGAATCGCTGGACGAACGAGTCTTACGCACAACGCGATAGCCGACGCTTCTCTCTCGCTTTTAATGAAAATTGTTATTTATGAAACGATAGCGAGGCACAATTACTTACGCCAGCATTATATACACAAGTTCGTAAGTCCTTCATTTCGATATATTACCAGCTATGATACGAGCTGCAATAAACATATATTATAATTTATCTTTGGTCTTATTCAAGCGTGATGAGAGTAAATTAAAAGGAGAGAGAGAGAGAGAGAGAGAGAGAGAGAGAGAGAGAAATGGAGGTTCGATCTCGTTTAGCTAAGAGATAAACTGGAACGGCAAAGTAGGGTTCGGTCCGAGTTCAAAGTCTAAATAATTACAAATCAATTTAAACGTCACAAATGAGAGGTGATTGAAGCTTGGAGCCGATCGCTCTCCTGTAAATCTGAGGAGGAGCTCAACGATAACAGAATCTCGACCCAGTATAGAATATATCATATATACATATATGCATGTATTTGGTCGCTGCGTTTATAGGTCATCAGCTTCACTAATAGCGACCTTTCAAAACCCTAATATACACACACGCACATATATAGGCGAGAGTCGAACACATTCCAGATTGACGCGGAACGCACGGAGATGGGTTATGAAGGTTGACGCCCACGAGAGCTGCAAGTACAGTTGCTCATTAGAATAAAAAGATTACCCAGCTGTTTAGGCTCCGGATACTAGATCGAATCGCCGCTCTGCAGGTATATAAGTCTATACATGACATAATTCAATCGAATCTACCGCTACTGCGCCAGTTTGCAGCGACCCAGAGATTAAGAAACTCAAGCATTAATCCACGGTTAACGTACCCGTGTGTACATATACAGACAGTCGACAGCGAGTGTTTTCCATCTATCTACTTATATACAAACTCGCGCCGCGCGACATGATTTTTTCCGTTCGCTGTTGGTACGACGAAATCGAGGATATCCAATATATATATATATATAGTATTTCGAAACGTAGCTGGTTCTCGAGACTCTTGGGTATAAGTGCGTTTTCGAGAAAATCCGTGAGTTTGAACAGCAGCTTCGGGTCAATGGACCTTTACACTTGCGCTATACAGCTTACATCAACTGTCTCTCGCTCTCTCTCTCTCTCTCTCTCTCTCTCTCTCTCTCTCTTGTATACTTTCTGCTAATCCTCCGCACGGTAGGTAAGCAGCAAGGGGAAAGAGAAGCTCCAAGGGACTTCCCAGTGGGCCAATAAATTAAGCGCTAGCTTTGCGCGCCGGAGTGCGACCTTCGGTTAACAATGAGTCGCACTACGGCAAGGTGACGCTCACCGATCTTCTATGGCACGAAGCGCAGTAGCTTTCACGTCGAGGATACGCATACCTACTATAACCACCTGGAACTGGGCACCATCCGCTCCTTTGTTCGGCTTTGGCGTGTTCGGTGGAGAAATGGCGACGTTAAAATGTCGTTAAGAAACGATTTTCGTGAATGACTGCTATGCCGATCACTGGTAAACAATCCGAGCGCCTGTGGAAGTGTGTCCGTATGTGCGTAAGTGGGATTGAAATGTTTGTTGAAATACGTTGTTTGGATATGTTCTATGGCATCGCTGAATTCCGGGAAAATTGAGGTATTCGGTATTAAGCATCTTTTTTTCCGCTCTAGTCAGAATTCTCGTTACGCATGATTGACTATAAAAAATACTAATTGCTCCCTACAATGCCACGGAGATCGTTAACGCGATTACTCAGTGATCTGCCTTACAAATTTTCATTTGCATAGGTGTGAATCATAGCGGAAAAATGCTGCGTTGAAAATACATGTAAGCGCTATGACTAATTAAAAATGCTCTATTTGTCCATGCATATTTATGAGGCTAATTGTCAATAATTCAGCCCACGAATTATTGACGGCGATGCGAATAGCGTAAAATCCTTGGGAAGCAAGTGCAGGAAGGAGTAATAAAGGCTTTCAGCTAGTCAAACAAAGAGGCCGTATAAGCCAGTGTTTTCCTAGGCTGCAGCTAAAGCGCAAGAATTCGGGATAACCGAGCGTGTATCGGAACTACCGATGACTGCGACGCGACGTCTACCACTCGAGCTCAGGCCACTCGAGGGCTAAGACGAATTGCCGAGTCTCACTCTCAATCAATGCGGCCACTACTCGAGCGAAAGAGAAAGAGAGTCGTCTGCACTGCACTGCACTGACTATCTCTGCAGGAACAATGTCTCAATCTCCGGCATCTCTCTCTCACACTCACTCTCTCAGACTCGGTGGGCTTAGGTATACCTATATGTATAAGCGGAGGAGCGAAGGCAAAGTCACGTTTTCAGAGAAAACGTGATGACGAGCGTATCGTGCGCTCCTTACTCTGCTCTCCTGCACCACATAATGGCGCTAGGTGGGCCATTATGTGCAGTAACGCTTTTCTCTCCCCCTCGAGTGTCTTAGCAGCTCCTACGCTCAGTTCCTCCAGACGCTCGCGTCGCTCGCGCTGGCCTCAAAGGGTTGCGTACAAGTCGAGGGCTTTATTTATCATAAACGCTTCGCTCTGCCCTCGGCTTTTGTCGGAGCTACCGTTCCCTCAATAGCGAGGAGGATGTTTGTGGAATATGCCGGGGCTTAAAACGCGCTAAGCGCTCAATAGATATATTCATATTTCATACACTTGTCAATCACAACTCGTAAATCATCGACGTTTTTCTCGCATTTATATGGACGCTCACGCTCGTTCTTAAGCCTGTGAATTAATGCGTAAGGCAAGTTGAGAGATCGAAATGTCATTTGTAAATTGTGCTTTATAAATAATTGAAAATAAGCTTTCTGCACACGGATCAGCGCTTTATACAGTTCTATAGCTTTATTTTCAATTATCTAATCTTGTCGCGCTGAAAGAAGAGTAAAGCTATATGCGTGTACATTCAAGTGGGATATAGTAAACTGGTGAATGGTTTGAATGAATCGAAGCTTTTTCGCTTCGATTTTTTCCGTTCCCAGACAGTCTAGTACGGGTGACAAAAGAAGGAAAGCGCTGTGAGTCTGTCGCGAGACAAGACTCGCGCGCGTTTCGAAGTTCGCGACGAAATTAGAAGCTCTCGCTCGCGGTTGTGGTCTTCTTCTATGTCTCGCGCGACTGAAAGAGAGAGAGGGAGAGAGAGAGAGAGAGAGAGAGAGAGAGAGAGAGAGAGAGAGAGAGAGAAAAGCTCATGGGGGCCCGAAAACTGCGGTAGAAATAAAACGCAGGACTGGAAGCCGGCCAAGAAAAGGAAAGTACACGCAGTGCAGCCGCTATATTCCATCTCACGCTCAAGCTACGCGCAACCGTCATTCAAACACATACATAATATGCGTAGAGTCAGGAGCGCATTTATATGCGTATAATATACGCATGTCGAGATCAAACGTCGCGATGCAACGGTAGTCGCGCGAGAGAGAGCGAGAAAAAATCAAAATAAAAGAAGTAGGATCTGGGAAGTGGGTGTCGAGCGGCGGTTTCGCGCCGATAAAACTGTCATTTTCCCCATTGTCAATGTTGCTGCTGCTGCTGCTGCGGTGGCTGCACCTCTGCACTCATAACGAGTTTTCCACTCTCCAGAGCGAGAATGTCGGTGTGTCCGATGCGGACACGCGAGTGGAGAACGCGAGATATCAATGCTGATGGACGTAGAGCATAATAGGTTTCAGGATGCGCGGAGATAGAGTGCAACGATAGGTGTTGTAAAGGCAGATAGATAGAATGAGAGAGAGAGAGAGAGAGATAGAGAGAGAGATGGAGAGCATGTGGCACGCGATCGCAAGATCGGAATGAAATGTTTGTTTTGTGCGAGCGTCTCGTGGAGAGCCGAAGCTGCACCAGCGACGGCGGCTGCCGCTGCTGCCCGTCGTGATCGGCTATAAATACGTTAATGGGACAATGGGTTAAGGGGTCGCGGATATAACTGTATCGCGATTTAAATAGAGCCGGCGCACGTTGAGAGTGCGACACTTTTTCAAGGACTTTATCGCAGCCAGAAATCGACTCCCGTGCTACACAGTGGACTCCGAGCTAATGCCCGGCTCGACTAATAGCGCGCGCGACGCACTCGTTTGCTTCGACTGTGTTTACGAGTTTGTGTCAGTGTGTGCGTGAGTGATTATTGAGTCTCTCCGCTTATCGCCCCTCGGAAATATGCGCTCTGTATATGTGATTGGAAATTATGAAACTGAATTCCTTGGACGAGCGGACGATCGACTCTCGCTTCTATACCAGAATATATACTCGTATACGCCTTTTTCTCAGATAATTCCAGACTTTTTGTTCACGCAAATAGCGTTCAATAATACTTCTATCTACCCCTTGACAGTTGTTGGGTGATTTATCAGAGACTTTTCAGACCAGAAACCAGTCGTTTTGACAAAAATCGCTGAAATATGCTTGGCTGCGCGGATTAAATTGTTTTCCTCGCTTGCTTCTACGAATGATTATTCCATGCATCATAATTTAAAAAATAAATGCAAGCCCGCTATTTCAATATAATTACCGGCGTTTCTTCTAATAGATTCATCGTCCGAAAAGAAAATTTCCACTGCAATAATTCAATCTGTACGCGAGGGTAACCGAGGAAAGCGGAGCGATCGAAAAAAAGTATCGCTACATGGTCGGAGTTGCGGAAACTCACCGAGTCCTCCTGAAGCTTGCGCACGTCGTAGTAGCCCTTGTAGTACTTGAACCACATGACGGGCCTGGCGCTCGCGGCCCCCAGCACACCCACGGTCTCGACCCGATCGGCCCGACACAGCTCGAGACTCGCCAACAGCGAGTGCCTCCTGATCCTCTGCTGCTGCTGCGTCCTTAAGCTCTTGACGCGCGGCAGCGACGACACCACCACGCTACCCCCGTCCACTCGACCCGCGTCCATCTCCTCGGCCAGAATTGGCATCTCCGCGCGACACGCACTCGGGGAACGCACACGCACACACGCACACACGTACACACACAGAGAGAGAGAGAGAGATGGAGGGAGAGAGAGCAGACGCGGAAGATATCAGCTGCTGGTCCCGCGACGCGATGCACTCGGAGACCCTTGAGAAACTGCTGGCGCTCCTCGATTTCCCGTCCGCTTGGGCTCTCTGATCTCTCTGCTCGCGCGCGCTGATCGTCTCGCCGCCCGGAGAGGCCAAGTATAGACTCACGCGGCTGCACCACCGCCGCTGCTGCCGTCTCGACTCTCGAGTGAGCCTCTCGTCCACTCCCGAGGGGGGAGCACTGCAGCGCTGCTGCCACCGCACCGCGGCTCTCGCTTGTTAATTAGCCGAACGCGAGCACCAGTGGCGACAGCTCCGTTACGCGCACTTGCCTATGCGTGTGTGTGTGTCTGCGTCCGTGCGTGGATATTTGGAGGCAAAAGCAGATAGCTATACGAGAACCGCGGCTATACCGTTAAGCGCGCGCAGCCAAATTTTTCAAAACCCGAGAGCTTATGGCGAAGCGTGTGTGACGCACGCTGCCTCCTAACGCGATGACAGTTTCCGCGTATACTCGAGCTTTTTTACGCTGCTCGTATAGCTTTTATCGGCTGCGCTCGATCTTCCGCTGCAGTGCCAATGCCTGTGCACCATGGAAAAATTCCTCTGATGCTTTTTGCCGCCGCTAATGCAACTACCTGAACGTGCAACGTTTTTATCGTTGCAATTACAATTGCGCATTTAACTTGTACTTATACCAAAGGCGCGATGATCGGGGATTCGGAACGCGCTGGCGGGGAGCGTTGATCTTAGTTCGGTGCGCAAGCGATTTCGTGACCGCTTATCGGACCTTCTATCGTACTCTGAGCATTCTGTCTCACGTCGAGCGATTATGTCGTCGCTGATTGCCGTATTTATGGGACAAACTATTCCGTACGTTGTTTCTTAATAAATACAGCCGACGGCAGTTCTCTCACTCTCTCTCTCTCTCTCTCTCTCTTTCTCTCGAGAGCTGTGGGATTCGCTCTCTCACTCGCTGACGCCTCGCAATATCTAAGTGGAAATCGATGTAAGTCGCACCGCCGCCGACACCGTCGCCGTTGCCGCGAGATCGCATTGGGTCAAAAAAGCCGCGTGCGAACGCTTGTACAACGGCTCGACTTATCAATGTGGGTTAGGGTCGTAATACGTAACAGATTCGAGATGCCGGAGATATGTAAGGCGATGATCCGCAAAAAATCTAGCATCGATTTCCGCGAGGATCTAAGTGTGTGCTCTAAGAACGCGCGCGCACTCCCAATGGCACACATTTCACGTATATCGACATACAAATCGATCATTGTATCGATGAAATCGGTGTCAAGGTTTCGACGCTGTTGTTATTGACCAGTCGAAAACAAAAGCTACACACAAAACACGCTCCCTCTGTGTCTTTTTTTTCGACAACTTTTTCTCATACTCTTCCTAGTCTCCCGCGCGTGGCTTCGTCGTTGTTGCAGCTCGGGCCTCCTCTCATTGTTTCGTCGGACTCGATATTAAAAAACGATGTTTTTTAGCCTTGGGAAAAATCGTTTGTATAATAATATATAAACACAAAGATGCTACACTTTTTAATTATAACGTCAACATCGCAGCGTATAATACGTAGCGATTTCGAATAAACTGTTGTGGGTTTTCCTGCGTGTGTTTTTTTTTCGTGGCCGCGGACTAAGTATGTTATTATAGAGCGACGCCTTTTTCTTTCATCCGACGAGAACCGTCGTTCGACGGCGGTGGAGGCATCAAGTCCGTTAAAAAGGGCGTTCCACGCGATGGCAATGCGATCAGTCTAGGTCATCGTAATTGGTTCATCGGGACAAACAAAGCGACGTCTCTGAGCGCGGAGCAAACGAAATGCATATAACGGGACAAGGAGGCTCGAAGATTTAAGCATCAAAGAGCGAGCGAACGTAGGAATAATCGCATTTCCGGCGCATATAATAGCTATAACAGAAAACAAAATGACTCGAGTAGGTATAATATACAGGCACGCAGAGAGCGAGAGAGAGAGCGAGAGAGAGAGAAGAGGCTTTGAGAGCTGGTTGGACGATTTTTATCGGACCACGTGAATCTGAGTCACGGCGCTCTTCTAAATCGCCTCGTTTATGGGCCTTTTAAAGGGCCGCCTTTGTGGGCGTCGCGCGGCTCGTCGGTCCAGATTCCTCGCGTGATTTTACGATGACGCTATTATTCTAAAGTTAGGTTCGCCCTGGGAGATTTATCGTCGGGACCAGGGATCGAGAGCCTCGTACAGGCCACTACCGTCTCTGCCGTAAATCTCGTAATTTATTCATTAGATATCGCTGATTACGCGCGCGAGATGCGACGAATATGTAAGAGGTGCGCACCCACGCGGTATGTGCAGTGCAGCAGTGCAGCAGTGCAGCAGCCACGTGATCCCTTTTGCCTGGCTCGATAGATTTCAATCCGTTTCAATCAATCGACCCAACGACCGGTTCGTTCACCCCGCGTCCGCAAATTTATGGACGCCACGTTGTTTTTAGCCATTAATCACTGGAGACTGTGCGAGGTGAGCCCGAGAGTTCAGAACCATGCGAGCTTCGGGAAACGAATGGCGCGGAGGAGAAGAAAAAAAGTGCTTGGCTAAGCTGCAAATAATTCTCAGCCAGCTCATTTCTATATCTCTCTCTGAAGGATTGCGTCGGAGTTGCTCTACATCGATCTCAATGAAATTGTTAACGCGAGAATTCCAGGGATATTACGAAATACGTGTGTGTAAGTTTCCGGAGCTGCATCGCATAAATACGGAATGCGCTCGTAATCATTACAAATTGTTGAATCAATAAAGTTTATATGTATACGCGGAGTTATAGGCTTACACGGCGGGGGGAAATTGTGAACTGCATTAGTCGAAAAAATCCGGACCAGAAATACCAACGAATTCCATACCACATACACTTCATGCTTGGCTTGCGTAGAAAAGAAAGAAGAAATAAATGCACTCGTTGGCTCGCAGTGTTTCACGCGCTTTATAGGCGTTCGTCCAGTTTCTCTGGTGCAGCAGCAGCGGCTCTGGACGCAAAAAATAACAAGCTAGACAGAGAGAGAGCCAGAGAGAGAGAGAGAGAAATGGGAGAGAGAGAGAGAGAGAGAGAGAGAGACAGAGAGAGAGAGGAAGGCCGCGGGGACACACGAGTCACTTAATTAATCAATTAATTTCTAAGCAAGTGCCGCTGCTCATCTCTCCCGCATCGCTGGCTGCGTAACGCGCCGTTTTGCAGTGTAGAGATAAAGGAAGCGAGTAGAGGAGGCCAGAGCCGGTCGTTCCATAACTTTCATTGACGTACGACGTTAAGCTCGGCTCGCGCATATACGTGTTCGTGTTGTGTGCAGTGCACACACGGTATAGCGACTCTGTCTGTCTGTCTGTCTGTCTCTCTCTCTCTCTCTCTCTGTGGCTCGTGTCGTCGCTGTCGTCGTCCACCTCGTCGTCATCGTAGTTGCCGCGGTGCACGAGATAATGGGGAATAGGGGAGGAAGGGCTGCTGCAGCTTCGCAACGCGATACCTGATTTATGAATCGGCTCGAAAGTTATCTCGCGCAGCGCCGCATACCGATGCAGAGAGAGAGAGAGAGTTCTGTTTATACACATGGACGTGCGCGCCGTGTCCGGAGCAGCTCGCCGCAATTGCGCTCCAAACCAACGGCCAATTATAAATCTCTCCGGCTACGGTCTATAAGCCTTTCTATGTATATTCCCCGTGTATACACTGCACACACGTGTGTGTGTGTGTGCGTGTCTCGTCAATTTTAACGCGTTACAGGCTTTTTTCCTCCTCGGCTGCGCATACACGCTGTCATAGTCGCGGCAGCCGAGGGCTTTTTATCCAGTCCTGCGGACACACGACGCGGGCGTTAATTGATTCCGCGCGCACGGCTGTTTTTGCAGAGCTCGGACGCAGTGGCGATCGCGTAATACGCGCGGCCGGCGAATATAAGGCGAGCGATTACGTGTGTATATACAAGCCGAAGAGGTACACGGCGAGTTCTCAAACCGGAGAGGGAGAGAGAGAGAGAGAGAGAGAGAGAGAGAGAGAGAGAGAGAGAGAGAGAAAGAGAGAGAGAGCAAGATCGTAGCGAGCGATTCCTCTCGCGGAAGTTTCGAGCTGTATTCGCTCGCTCGCTCACTCGACAGAGACGGGGAGCAGATAGCTTGCCGCCGCTGCTTCTCTCTCTCTCTCTCTCTTTCTCATTCTCTCTCTTGGCATGCGACCCCCTTTTTCAATGGAAGTGCGCTCGAACGACTTATTCGAATGTTAATGTCCCGGGTAACTGTTTGCAAATTGGCTCTCGCTCGCTCGCGCGCGCGACTCTCGAGCTGCAGCAGCAGCAGCGGTAGCAGCGGTCGCGTGCGTAGATCGTCCTCGGCGCTCAGCGGTTTGGTGCGGCGCGAGAGATGCGGTGCGACAGAGAGAGAGGGAGAGCTGCCGCGTGCAGGCCGCGCTTCTGCCGTTTCTTTCTCTATCTCTTTCTCTCCTTTAGCGCTGTATATGAACGAAGAGATGCCGAGGAAAGGAGCTGCAAAGAGAGTATCGTAAATCGATGACTAGTTGGAACGGTTAGGTTAAGACCGGACTGTCCATTCCTTGCTCCCTCTCTTGCTCGTTCGCTCGCTCGCGTTTCTTTGCTGCTGCTACTGCTACCTGCCTCTTCCTCCTGCCATTCGTTATCCAACCGAGCTATATATCGCATAGCATTGCTGGACCGATGTTACTCAACTCTCTCTTTCTCTCTTTCTCTCTCTTTCTGCATCAACTGCAGCGCGTCTGTTGCTTGGGCAAGGTTGACTATCCGCGACCGAGCCTTTATTTGTGCGTTTGTATATGTGTTTACGATGCTGCGTGCAGTGTGTGCAAGCAGTGTGCACTCCGCGTGTAGCGAGAGAGCTTTTTCTGCCGCGGAGCCTGTACGCAGTCTCGCGCGATAAGGTTTGCTAGATAAGAGCGCGAGAGAGTGTTGCGAAACTCGTCGCGCGGTTCGACACGTGTAAGAGAAAAATTGTGTTTTTGACTCACTGACAATTGACTGCTGAGAGCAGGTTATGTGCCGGAAAAGGCTCGATGTCACTTTTAGCTTACCTGAAACAAAGGAAAAAAAACGTTGCGTTATGATACGGTGTACTTGCACTGTTGCGTTATTGCGTATACATTTCTCATTCTCATATTTAACTAAAGCAAACTGCTCGCTTGCACAAATTCCCTTTCGGAGCACTAATAAAATACACCGGCAGAATCTAAAGCAGATATCGCGTGGTTTTCTCACAAATGAATTCGGAGCAGCACAAACGTCACTCTACTAATTGATTTTCACTGTATTTTTGAGTGCTCCGAATTAGATCGGATCGTTTAAAGAGACGAAGAAATAAAGGGGGAGAGGAGCGGACGAAGATGAAAGATATTGACCTCGCACATGACGCTCTTGATGCACATCTTCATCTGCTCACTGGGCAAGCACAGCATCGTAGATCCACGAGCATAATACACCCGCACACACAGTCACGCACGCACTCCCACACAGAGAACTTTTGTTGCAGCAGAACTATCAACTATACACGTCGCGTAGGATCGCGAAGGAAGCAGCAGCTGAGGCGACCGCGCGAGTAGGAGCGCAACGCTTGGCCGGCCGAGCGAGCGAGCGAGCTCCGATCGAGTTGTAATCCCATGGAGAGTCCAGACGGCCACTGACGAGAGCGAGGCAGCCTGCAGCGGTAGTCCCGTCTCGCCCGGCGCGGTGTACATACGCTCGCCTCGCATCCAGTCAGAGAGGCAGAGAGAGAGACAGAGAGAGAAGACTAGTCTGTGGGATACGTACTGCAGTGTGTATAAAGCGAGAGAGAGAGAGAGAGAGATGGAAGGGAGGAAGGGGCCCCTTGGCACATCTGGCAGCTCTTCTCTCTCTCTCTCTCTCTTTCTCTACCGCTCTCTCGGAGAGCAGCGCCCGGGTAGGGATATAACGCGCTGCGCTCCTCGCAATACTGGAGAATGAAATGGATAGAGAAGGAAGAGAGAGAGAGAGAGAGAGGAGGGAGAAGCTTGTACAGCACTAGTTGTAGGATCCCATGGGTTGTTTGCTCGCTCGCTTGCTCGCATGCTCGTGAGCTTGGCTGTTTTTCAGTTGGGGCATAGTCCGCCTCATAAAACCCTTCGAGGTTCTCATTCAGATTTTCTCTCCTGCTTCCACGAAACTCGGCGTTTTCCCTCATCCCAACTTTGGTATTTTAACGAGCCTTGAAGTCCTTCGCAGATTCCCTCTCTCTCTCTCTCTCTGTCTTTCTTTTTAAATGTGCGAGCGTTCGCTTTCGTTTTACGCGCACGACTCGCAAAGGAAATCCGCAATTTCCTCGCTGTGTGCCTTTTTCCATTCTCCTCTCTTTTTTTGCGCTCGTCGCATAGATGTGTCAGAAGGAGAGACCGAGACAGATAGAAAGAGAGAGAGAGAGAGAGAGAGAGAGAGAGAGAGAGAGAGAGAGAGAGAGAGAAAGAGACTGCACGCAGAGGACAAGGCGGCGGTTTGATTTCTGTGTCGATTGCGCCAAGAGTTACATAAGGCGCTATAGCTGCAAAGAACAAGCAACACCATGAGCCGCTCGAGCCGCTGCCGCTGCAACTGCAATTATCGTCGACTTCAATCAGGTCGCGATTGTTACTCCCGATTAGCCTCTCAATTGGCTTCTCGGTGCGAAGAGGATCGCTCGAAATGATGCGTGACCGCACGAGAGCCGCGCAGCCGATCAAGGAATGCGCGCGTTCTCGACCCAATTGTTTTCTCACAATCTTCGCGATCTGTTTATAGAGCCGACTACTTTATTCGGTCGTAGTGTCATTGAGAGAATATGTCATATTGCAATATAGCCATGGAGCGGGTGAAGGAGGATCGAGGAGGATAGCCACTGTGGTACAGACACGCATGTGGAAGGATCCTTCGAGTTGGCATAGTCTACCACCTGCCGGTGCGCGTGTGCGCCAACACTAGTGTCAAACGTCTCCCTTTCCGAGCAGCGAGAGAATGAAATCCAACGATTTTCCCACCATATAGGTTATAGAGGCACGTGCGTAGCCCGAGAGCTAGGGCTATATTTGTGCAGTTGACAATGGAGCGTTTGGGGAGGCCCCGGCTTTTCGGGGATTAATCGTTTTGTGTGCGCTTCGAGCTCGAGAGATAACCGACCATGCGAGCTTCGAGGCTTTTGACGAAACTCTTTGAGGAGTAGCGTTATTATTTAGTCGAGCGGTTTGTTCGACGCAACCAACCAACTGTCGTATATTTCAAGTTTGTACTGTGCATTAGGGTTGGCTGCACAGTGCAGTGCAGTACGAACGGAACCGCGACTAATAAAGCGATAAAATGTCGAGGCTGACGCAAGAGCGGCGATAAGGTTTATAGATTTCGGTGCAGAATTTTGACGAGGCGACGTCAGGACGAAGGAAACACATAAAGAATTCCTGAAAACTAAGCTGCGCAGAAGGTGCTGATAAGCGACGCGAGAGAGTGGATTTTTACGAGCATCTTTCGCATGATGCACTTGGGCCGAGGATATGCGTCGATTCTTTTTTGCTGTGTAGCCTCCCACCTAAGGCTTCTCCTCTTTCTTTATCTCCTCTCCACTTTTTTTCATTCCTACATCCTTATTATCCGCCCGATACTCTCCTCTCCTTCATCCCTGCACGCTGCTGCGTTTATCCTTCTCTCTCTCTCTCTCTCTCTCTCTCTCTCTCTCTCTCTCTCTCTCTCTCTCTCTGTCTCTCTTACTCGCGTAGTGACTCGTTTTGCTCTCGTTCCACTCCTCCCCTCTCGCTATTTATCTCCATCTTGTTCTTCATTTTTCGTTAGAGAGACGAGAGAAGAAGCTCTGAGTGTTTTCGAGTATGGCTCATAATGCACTCGGGCTGAGATATAGAGCTGTGCGTCCTAAATTCTTGAGTGGCCACAGTGCAGCGGATCCGAGGCTCTGCTCTTCTCGCGCGTTTTTTGCTCGTAAACGATGCGCGGGCCGCGGAGCCGCGCGCGTCTTCGCGCTTCCAGGCATACGTAACTTATCCTCTTATACGTGTGCGCGCTCCTCGCGCGCGCTGACTAAGAGGGTAAGAAAAAGAAGGGGCCGCTCGATGCACTCCAAGACCAGAAGTTGGATGGACTCTCTAGCTCTGCAGAGATGGGGGAGATGAGTGCAGCAGCTTTGATGTACATGGAAATGCCTAAACAGAAGTCGGAGAGAAGCTTGAACTTATAAGCGGTGCTTGAAAAATTTCTCACGTGATTACGAGGAGGTTTGTTTTACTGGTTAAATCACTTTCATTGGAACAGCCGTCACGCTACAATACTTCAAATGTCAGTATTTTCAGTATATATAATCATTCATAACAGTTTTCTCTATAAATGGCATAGGATTTCAGTCATGTGAAAAAGGTTTGCACAACTAAAAAACCATATAAATCACTTCCTCGAGAGCTGGCTGCAGAGGATGTACATCGGCTCGCGAAATTCCAGTGAAGTAATAAAACGGTAATTCGATCGATAAAAGGTGTCGAGAAAAGTGAAAAAATAAGCTGCACACAGATCGCTACATAAGAGAGCTGCGATGATTACGATATAGCGCAACCTTCACTTAGCAATTCATCGAAATCAATAAAGTACGTCGTCCCACGGACTGCACATGAAAGCAGCGCGGCGTGCAGTGTCCGTTGCATTTCCTCGATCGAGCTCGTTTTAATAACCGCAAATCAGAAGCGATTAGGTCAGACGTGCTGTCGGGCCTCTCTTCTATATAACATATAACGAGCCTGCGGACGGTGTGCATGGGCTGCAGCTGCACCAGCACCAGCACCAATACCAGCACCAGCTCACCAACACCAGTGCGCGTGCCACAGTGCAGTTATGAGAAGCCTCAGGATTTTTGCACCGGCCGATGCGAATCGGATCAACGGAACAGCCGACAAGTCGATCCCTGCGCTTGTGGCTCTGCGGCGTATCTCTCTCTCTCTCTCTCTCTCTCTCTCTCTATCTCTGCACTGCACACGGCTCGCTCGAGATCATCGGGGGCCTCGCTGCAGCTACGAGCCGACAAACGCCGACTGCTCCAGCAGAGGTACGCGAGGATAGTACCGGTGCACGTGTAACGCGCCGCCTGGGAAAACTGCGGACGAGAGATCTCGCGCGTGCGGTTCGTCATTGATTTCCTTTTTTTGGCTCGCGAGATCCTACGCTCGCCGCCGCCGCAGACCTATGCTAATCTGGAGCAAACTGTATACATGTGGACCGTCTGCTTGTATATATGTCATTGAAGCTGTTGGCCTTTTCCTGCTGCAATCGACTACTCTTGCATTCCACGAAGGACTGCAACGATTTTCATATTGATTTTCAAAATTATTGTCTTCTTCTACAATGACTTAAGCTGGGAGTCGCGCACTTCAAATAGGAAAAAAGATAAGATATTTTTTCAATGCATCGAATGTCATCGAAAGACAGGTCTCCAAATCATTTCACACCTCGAAATCCATTTAAAAATCTCCTCGAGCCTAAAGAAATTTTGTGTAGCCCAAATGGATGCAGCTATGAAGAAAAAAAGGTACATATAGAATCCTCGAGCCGCGGCAGATCGTCAAATCCTTTCAAATGCAAAGCTCGCCGCGATAGGCATCATTGGGTAGGTATATATATGCGCTGCACCGTACCGATTTGAACTGCAGTGTGCCCAGTCAAACGAGTCTAAGGCGAGAGGAGTAGAGAGGACTCGAGCTGGCCGAGAGTTAACTGGATTGGATGTGGTCGTCGAGAGTCCGTCGGTCTGCAGCAGAGGCGAGCAATCGCCGCGCATCCCCCAGGCGAGAAAGTGTTGACATGTTTAAGCCGAGCCGACTAATGCTCCCGATTACCTTGAACTGGTGCACACGCACACACAGAGTAAACGCGCCAAAGCTCGCGCGACGCCTAATATGATTATTATTATCTCCCGCGGCTGGCCTGCAGCGCTATTAAATGCATGATATTCTGTTGTGTAGTGCATGCAGGGAGACAGAGAGAGAAAGAGAGAAGAGCCGCCTTCGACCTTTTTCCTTCGCCTCGATAAGTCCCGACATTTAAATTTAAATTACGCCCGCAAAGGCGTCTTTATTAAACGCTTTTGTTGGTGAGAGAGAGAGAGAGAGAGAGAGAGAGAGAGAGAGAGAGAGAGAAAGATTCGCGAGGGAAGAATGCGCGTGGGGTGTGTTTTATACGCGGTCGTAAATAATCCGGCTCAGCTAGAGCTCCGACAATTAACTTGAATCCATCGGCTTTTCCTTTTCAAATTATTGGAAGAATTTCAGATAAGCCATCTTTACTGGGATATACTCTCGAACCCTCGACTCCATGTACATACATATACATATATACTCGAAAGGCCGTGTCGTAGTTATTTTCATCGTTTTTCTGGAGAAAGTCCCGTGATACGAGGTCCCGAAGTGTTTTCTCCATTTCAAGAGAGAGAGAGAGAGAAAGAGAGACGAGAGACGGAGACGAGCTACGATCGTTGAACACGGGTGAACCGTCGAATTCCGGATTTTAGAAGCTGCTTTTAACCGTAGTCATCAGGTTGCTGCGGACGACGAGGATTAGAATTAGAAGCGAAGAAGAGACAGGGAGAGAATGCATCTCGCATCTCAGTATTTTTTTCCCCAGCTCTATACTCTGATATACCAAAGCTTACGAGTCACGCGGACGATAATCAGTCCTCTCCTGCTTGGCCGCCTGTGTTTTCCCCTGCATCGACAGAAATTCCTCCCTCTTTTCAGCACCTCGGTGCTGCTGCAGCGTCAGCGGCTAACAACGTGGGATCGTTTTTTTTCCCTCTCCTTCGCCGACTTACACTCTGACAACGATACGGCCCCGATATGTAGAGGCATGAGCCAGGGAAGGAGGGAGAGAGAAAGAGGAATAAAGCAGCGAAGAAGAAGAAGTCAAAGCAGAATAAGAAGAAGTAGCGGCAGCAGCAGCCGCAACAGCAGCAGAGAATCGAAGAAACAGGCGTACGCGCAAGGACTAGAGGAGACTGTGCCTCGCGCGAAGCCCGTAGAGATCAGAGATTGATGACCGCATATCTGAGAAACGTTCATATTTTATAACGAGTCAAGAGTGTAACGTGTGCTCGGGTTATGTGCGCCTCTCCCCCTCTCCTACTCTGTATATACATATATATGCATATTCATTAAGTATGAACATTCGCAAGAATGTGCGTGCACGAGTGTTTGTGAGTGCGTCTCTACTTCTCTCTCTCTCTCTCTCTCTCTCTCTCTCTCTCTCTCTCTCTCTCTCTTTCTGGCTGTATGCGTGTGCAATGTGTATAGCGCGCGAGCGAGAGAGAGAGAGAGAGAGAGAGAGAGAGAGAGAGAGGGGGAGAGAGAGAGAGAAATAGAGATAAAGCACATTCCGATGCGCGGTGCAGGCGCAGGGTCGCCCGGTATAATACTGGCTCGGTCTCCCTCTCTCGCTCGCGCATGGAAGGGAAAAAGTGCAGATAAATTCGATATTTTTATTATGACTGCCGGCTGGCGTTCTTCTACAAGAGGAATGGAAAATAATTTGTCGCAACACTACGTACAGCTGCTATTAGTAATTATGGAATGAGATTTTCGAGAGTCATTGGGCCCACTGATGTTTTTACTAAATCGGGAAGAACCACCATTCATTTTTCACTAAAAGTATAAGACCAACTGTTGATCTAGTCAACATCAATTGAGTTTCAAGTTCTTATAAGTTAAAAGCAATTTATCTTTATCAATTATTTCAGAGTTAACAAAGCGAGCTTTGAAGAAAAAAAGAAAAAAACATTGCAATAAACAATCTTGATTTTGAGGACTGCCCATAGGATGAAGCAGGAGAGCGATTGTCAAACTGAAAATTTCATCCTCGATTAAGACGCTTTACGGATTTGTCAGATCTCTCGGCTAACTCTCCAAGGCAGAGAAAGAGAGAAAGAGAGTGAGACGAGCGCCTTATAGTTGAGCAAATTTATGATGTGGGCGCTTGTAATCGCTCAGTTTAAAGTCTCTGACCCCCGACGAGTAATTTATGTCTGCACGCGCTTTTGCCTTCGTAATTACCGAGGATTGTGTTTCTTATCCCGCGTCTCTCAATCCACACGCGTTTTGTCTTCTGAATTTGCGCGTGTGCTACTGCAGAAGAGAAAGAGGGAGAAAGAGGGAGAAAGAGGGAGACACATACACACACACAGAGAGAGAGAGAGAGAGGCATGCCTACACGCGCGATCGCAATTAGAGAGAATCGGAATCCTTATTTATACTATCACTGCCACATAAGCTACTTTACTTTAACCTTTAAATTTCATTTTATCATGCCGCTTAATCTATAAGACAGCCGCGGAAATAAAAACATATGATCGTCCATATAGTAGCTCGCTAATAATATTGTAATGAAGCATTAGGAATTCGAAGATGCTTTCGCGAGATAAGCATTCGTCAAATAGGAATCTCCTGGTACCGCGTGTAAAAGTAGCTCGACTATTTCCCATGCATCATCCTTTTGATATAACATTCCCGCCAAAAAAAAACGAAAAATTTTTCATTTACGCGTAAACGGCCCAGACTCATCTTTTCAGAAATATTTCTTTTCGTTGACTCACGAAGGATCATCGGTTTGCCTTAGCAGTAAGAAAACCCGAAAGAACCGAGCAGTCGGGACAGACCGCCTGTGCTCTCTTCGTAAGGGACAATGGTAATGATGACCAACAATAATTCCTCCTGCTTTGCAATGCACATACACATACACACACACACACATGCCGCCTGTGATATATGCTCTGTTACGCAATTTCTGCGGACGCGAAAATTCTCGCGGTATGCAGGCTGCGCGTGCCTGCCGTTGATTCGCGTGAATTATCCATCAGAGCCCATGGCTCTGTCAGCCTCTCTCGCTCTTTAATTATCCGTACGGCAGTAGTCAGCCTCGGCATGTACGCGCTCGATTTGTGCCTCGAATTGTTTTCCCTTGCGATGAGAATACGAGGCGATGCCGCTGTTCTCTGTAGTTTTACCGGCGGTACTGATGCAAAAATTTCGCAAGTCCCTCGGGGAAGCATGGAATTCTAGTGACTTGGTGATATTTCAGTAATTTGGAGGATGGACGAGTTTTGGGTGCGCTCCGCCTCGCCTCTTTCTTGCATGAGCACTAGCTTAAGCCTTTGCATTTTCAATCGCGCCAACAATTAAAATCCCGAGATAGACTCACTGTCGTAACGCTCACATTTCAATTATGATGATGGATACCCATGCCTTCGAATTTTCGCAGTATCGTAAAATAATTTCGTTACATTGGTGCAGCCGATAAACTTTAATTTCGTGCCATTCACGTTTTTACCGCGGCCGATCTGATCTTGGCCCCTCTCTCTCTCTCTCTCTCTCTCTCGATCGTACCTTCAAAGTTTGCACACATTCGAGAAACTGAAATAAACCAGAGAAATGGAGCACTAACTGTTCTATGCATTAAATGTTTTTGTCGTGCAAGCGACATTTCATTGTCTTGGCTTTTTTTTCAGTATCCCCACTGATTAACACATAAAGATACCATAATTTTTCATCGAACTCGGCGCGCTGAAAAACAGAACTGCGCGCGGGCCGAGAGGAGCGCAAAAAAATTTCGACGCGCGCAGCCCAGAGCTGCTCTTGTCTCGGATAAGCTTTTTTTTGTCGTTGTATCCCTGCCTCGATCGGTCGATTTATGAAAGGTCGGCCAGCAGGAGAATGCGCGCGCGAGCGAGCGGCCTTTAACGTTACTCACTTGACGCCTGTGTGCCAGCGTGCGAAGCAAGGAAAGAAAGAAAGGAGCAGAAGGAGAAGGAGGGGAAAAAAAGGAAGGTGTACTGGACGTACCGCAGAACGTTACTTACGAAACGAGAAGACGCGCGACACGGTTTTTTCGTCCCTCGGACGCGCGGCCGCCACTGCTCGAACAGCTCACATATAATTACAGACTTTCGCGCGACTCAAGTTTCACCTCGGAGCTACTGCTGCTACACGCCTCGGGACCGTATAAAGACAAAACGTTTTATTGGCAATATTTTAATGATTGTGCGCAGGCAGGCAGACGGCGGCGGCGGCGGCGGCAGTGGCAGCGCGAGTTTACTGCCCTCGTCCGTTCCGGCCGGGCTGTGCACGTATACAATTACAGCGAGTTAAAAAGATGCGGCGCGCGCAATATAATACGTTAGAGCAGCGGCTGCAGCAGCAGCACCAGCAGCACCAGCCGCGTGCGTCCATTAGCGCGATGAAAGAGCCTGTGACGACGTCGTCGCCGTGCAGCAGCACCAGCACCAGCCGCCTTTTGCGCTAGACCCGGCGGATTAACCTAGACTAAGTTAATTAAGAAGCGCTCGCTGGTAAATTAGCGTGTACGAGACTTTTGCGTTGGACGACACACAACAGCGGCAGCGGCGGCAAACGGTTTATTACAATAATGACATAACGCGATACGAAACTCGACCGTTTCTGCGCTCGACGAGCTCAATTCGTCCTAATTAAGGAATCCTAATAACGCAGGCACGCCGAGGCAGATAGAAGTATTTAACGACTAACGACGTCCTTTGTTAGAGGGCAGTTCGGCTGCTGCTTCTGGAATCTATCCTTAAAGAGTCATTTTTACACGCGGCACAATGTAAGAGGCTAATGGATGCTGCAGCTGATCTTTTTCCCAACGCTGATCCCGCATTTTCTCGCATTCGCCTAT
Organism: Megastigmus stigmatizans; assembly: GCA_900490015.1. NCBI lineage: Eukaryota > Metazoa > Arthropoda > Insecta > Hymenoptera > Megastigmidae > Megastigmus > Megastigmus stigmatizans. The sequence continues at coordinate 85,151 of UELV01181708.1, forward strand.
ACTCGCCGATGCATTAATACCACTCGGCTCGTTTCAACATCGAATCTAAATCCAGCGCGCGAAGACTCGGAGAAATAAAGCCGATGGCTTCGATGCACGGAGTCGCGGCGGCAGCGGCGACGACGAGGGAAAGACTATAAATAAACACTTGCGCGCGGCCCGAGTCGATAAGCTTCTGATAGTAGAATGCCCAGAGGGGATACGAGACTCACACTCGAGCGACGACCTGGATTTATCCGAGCTATTCGATTTTAATGAATTCTCTTGGATCGACGCGAGCTAGCTGATAGCGTCGATTCAAAACCATTTTTCTCATCTCTTCTTTGTACACTGCACACTGTACAATTTTCCCCGCGTTGACAAAGAGCGCAGCTCTAATAATTATCCTCCGGGGGACTGAGCGTTTTATTACGCTTTTCATCGCTGTCTTGCGAGAGCCTCGCCAAAGATTCTTCTTTTCAGTTCTTTTTTTTTTCTATATATGTGAGTTCGAAGAGCCGTAAGGAACCCGATCCGCGGTGAGTCTCGGTCCCTTGTAGCGGAGCCGCAGCTCTTCGACACTCGGCTTCGACCTAGTTTTTAAAGTGTATAAAAAGCCTCGCGACTGGAGACATAAATATTACTGGATCTGCGTTTTTATATATTCTGGGATTTTTTACGCGTTAACGGTGCTTGAAAACTGAGAAAATTGACGTTTCGAGCTCCCGAGTGCATATGTGTATACGTTGCAAGTGTGTGCGCCACAGCCGCTTGATATACAAGCATTGCATGAAATTGTCTAAAAATATGTGACGGCTCGCAGTAGAAGTTATGTCAGTGGATTATATATTTTCAATAGGCGCAAGTGGCCGCGTATAACGAAGAGAAAATACAGTTATGCGCGACAATGTTTACCAATTATTGGGAGGTTTTCATCGTTCGGGGCGCAGGGCACGAAAAGAGTTAAATTTCAAGAACCGCTGTAGCAGTGTATTTCACGCGAGACTCAGAAACGAGTATATTGCACAAGCACGAAACTTTGTTTTCTCGGCGCGTCTCGCTCTCGATGAAAAAGATCCTCGAGTGCGAGCTGAGCTTTATTTTTAAATGAAAAAATGAGAGAACAAAACGTAGAGTGGCTTCGTTTCGCGTGCTGGCGCTGTTGTGCTGGGCTGTTTAACATAAAACGAAAACATATTTGGGCGGAATGAGGGCGGCATGGTGGCAGCGCTTGTGGCGTTCCGCGAACGAAAACTAAATCTTGCATTCGCGAAGCATAACAAGGATCAATCCGCCTACAGTTCCGAAATAATCCACGGGCCGCTGTTCAGTGTGTTTTCTCGCTCGCGGGGAATAGCTCCAAACAAAACTGACTCCCCCTGTTTACTGCTCACGTCCACCGCGGCTTTAGCTGGCCCATGTTCTACCAGTACTAAAAGAACACATAATGTTCGGCTCTCTGCAGGATGGATACATTTGTTAGTGCTGTCGATTCTGGCAAATATTATTGAAATCGGTGTTGAGCTAATATTTGAGCCGAGTGAGAACGATATTTGGCTATCTATTTCCACTTACGGTAGAAATATGATCCCATCTTATGCGAGGTATCAATAGAACTACTCGGTGGTATATGAGAAGTGATTTACAATATTTATTCTGATTTCGTTTCAACTTTTGCAAACAAGCAAGTAAGTAAAAGGGAAGTACATCGGTAAATTAAAAAAAATCTCAATTCCAATTTCCCAATCGCGGCTAGAGAAAAGGCAAATTATCGACCAAGGCTTCCGGACAACAAAGGGCATCGATGACGATCTTTGTATGCCGCGACGGCGACACGGCGGCGTACAATAAATATGCGTAAGCGCACGCGGGCGCATGTAATATGCATAATGCATCTAATAGCCGGCTCGGCGGGCTCTATAGGGAAAAGCAAGCGAGTGTACACGGACTCGCGTACTTTGGGGTGTAAATCTCGGCGATTTACTGTGCGCGCAGCCAATCGATCATCGATTTATATTGTCCTATCCGGACGATATCCTCGCTGATTCCCCTCGCCCCTCGACAGATTCCCTTTCACACGCGGCTTCTCTCTCCACTCGCTCGCTGCTTTAATGATTTCGTCAGCCTACTCCAATCTTCTATACACTTCTTTGGTTCGTCCAATCATTATTTTTTGTGCATCGCATCAAAGCTTTGATTTATTATTCGCTCGAAGACTTTTATTTGAACTTTTCCCATAGTATTTTTAGGGTAGTAGTTTTCCCTTTATTGGTGGTTAGCTCGAATGCATCGTATATATTATATACTTTAATGGTGTTATAGTAAATAGGGCGTGCCAACATATAAGTGTTCCCCGAATTTTATTGATTTA
>UELV01181708.1:92500-113288 GCA_900490015.1 Megastigmus stigmatizans
ACTTTCGATTCGTTCAAATACTGTACACGCGAAGTGATAGCAATAAAAATACAGCTAAGGTCAAATTATTTTGGGTGAAAATATGATCGGCTTTCCAGGTAGATGTTCAATACTTTTTAATAAATAATTGAAAGTGGGAGATCGAGAAACTATTTAATTACGAAGGGACACATTCACTCGTGAAAGGACAGTAATTATCAACGGAACGGTGGGCAGAGTGGCAAGTACGCGAAGAAAAGTAGCCCCATCATCATCCGACGGTGCAAGAAAGAAAGAAAAAAAAACAGAGCGAGAGAATCAACGTGGCTTGAGCTGCGTTCGCTCCTGCCGTTACTTTCGCTTTTGATAGGCCGGCGGCGCTACTTGCGCGGTTATATTTCTCTCTCTCTCTCTCTCTCTCTCTTTCACGCGAGCGCGCGCGCGAGTAACGGCCACCGCGGTACACGCGAAATTATGTAATAACGTCGGAGCACTCGACGGGTTACCCGCCGACTGTCTGCGCGCACCCGGGACATTGCGAAATCATTGAAATTGACTTGGCCACGAGAATCCATTTATTATTGATCGGTTAAGCGCGGAGCTAGTCTATGGAGTCGCTGCCTCCGCGGCTGCGGCTGCTGCACGTCGGGTGTATCAGGTGTCAATTGTTTGATCGATTATGTATAATATATATATATATATATAAGTGCGGTACCTACTATACCGCGTATATATACTTTCACAATCAGAAATATCGGTGATTTTAATTGCGTCCAATTAAAGGCATTTAAAGCGCGCGCCTCGGGCACCAACTGACAGCAGAATATGCCCCTCTCGATGTTTCTTTTATTCCCGCACATGCGACGTCCCAACAAATTAATCCCTTCAGCTCGAGGCACTGCCATTACGTAAACTCACACGCGGCAACGATCCCCGTGTTTTCGCGTCGCCAATCAATTACGAGTCGACGCCGAAAAAAACATTCCGTGGACACATTCCTGCGGTATGGAAAGTCCAGCTGTACAATGTTGTACGTGCACGAGTCTTTTTGTTCTCGATGGATACACTTGTATATATACATATATAAAGCTATTGCAATTTTAGAATGGAGCACGAGAACGTGTGAAGCGAAAAAGAATTCAAAGAGGTTTTCGAATTTTTCAAGTTTATCTCAACTTTTTACCTTGACACGAAAACATCGATCTTCTCTCGACGGTAAATCCTATATTAATATATTAACATTTGCAAGCAGGAGAATATTTTGGTTATAGGGCTTAAGCCGTGTTATTTCATTCGCCAGCAACAATAAACGATAACAAAAAGAAAAAAGAAGGCAAGAATAGGAGTGCAGTGGACGGTATTTTGAAATGCGAGAGAATACAGCTGACTTTCTCACGTTTCCGAGGTACGTAAAGAGCTGCGAGGCGAGGAAATGAGTTGCGCTCGCGCGCCGGCACGTATATTTATTTCGCCAAAGTTCGGGCGGCCGTGTCGAAGAGAAGAAGAGTATTATACGGCTGCGACGAGCCGCGACGAGTCGAAACATACGTAAACGTGACTGGGCGAATTCCCTGACGGCGACGACGACGGCTCGTCCTATGCAAACTTGGAGTCAGCGAGTTCCGTGTGCAGCTACCGCATGCGGCGGCGGTCGCCCACTCGAAAACAAGCGCAATAATGCACACGAGTCAGGTGGAGTGGCAGTCGAGGCCGATGAGCAAGGAATGACTCGAATCGTTTGGGCGCAACAACTTGTTTCGCTGCAGCGTATTATATGGGATAAAGAAAAAGTATTTGTTGGAGTGACGATGGGGGAAATGTAAACACGTAACGTGCGCACGCTGCGATTTCTAGCGCGCTCGATCCTACTGCATGCGCACTGTGTTTACTTTTGACTGCAGAATTATGCAGCATGATTCGACGGTCAGCGACTTTTCAAACTGTCCTTTCCCGCACTTGAAAATTACATTCTCGATTAGATAATCATATATGAGCGCATTATCGAAGGTTTTATTTCAAGGAGAGTTGCACTGATGCGGAAGCAGAAACGATTAATCAAAGAGACAACGATACGTTATAGACCTAAAATCGAATTACCAAGTTCCGTTCTCGCAAATAAAGTTAAAAAGCAAGTATATACACGAGAAGATTGCAAAAAGGTCCATAAGTAATAAAAGCAGAACAAAAAGTCTGGTGCGCGTGTTTGCGGCGATCGACTAACAGTGCGTACTCACACACACACGCGCGTACTGCTCCTAGAGTTGCAGCAGCAGTGAGATAGAAAGAAGAAAGGTATAAGGAGAGTTGTCAGTGTGCGTGTAAGCGCGTAAAACAAGGTGGGGTGTACTGACCGCTGCACATTCCGCGGAGCTCCGCGCGGAAGGTGACCGGCTTACCTCTCCCGTCCTCAGCTGTACTACACTTTGACTGCAAGCTTCCGACAAAAACACTTTTTGCAGGCTAAGTTCTGTTGCATTGCACGTGGACAAAGCTTGCGCAACGAGTAAGTAGCGGCGCGTGCAGTACGCGGGGGAATAATAAAATCCCGCGAACGGCTCGTATTAACTCTGCAGCAGGGAGTTTATTATTACGGCTCGATCTGTGTCAGAGAGCGAGTTACGCACACAATTGCCCAATTTATTCGCCACCGGATAGTTAAACCGCTATAAGCGGCTCCATTCATTTTCAAAGGATTTCCAATAATTCTGCGCACGAGTTTGATATCTGCACGAAGGGGATATGTTATAACGGAAGTGTAAACGGAAATAGTATACTTTATGCGTTCCCCGCAGAAAGATTCTGTCACTGCCCGAGACTCACTTTTGACTTAGATCTCATTCTCTGACGTTAGAAAATAAATGCGTTCGAGCTAGTAAAATGTGCAGTGTCGGAGCGGACAAAACTAGCGATAGAGGTAAGATATACGACAGCTCGTATAATACTTCTGGCGCATGTGGGATCGGTTGTCCCGGCCCTACAAAACTGCAGAGCTATACAGAGCTGCAGCGACTTATCGGCGCTCCAAGTGAATCAAAGGCTTGCACTTAATAAATATAGGAGATAAATAATAAATATAGGAAGCCTCGGGTAAGGAGCGCGAGCACTAGCTCTCTAAACGCGCTCTGCTGCCGCCAGCGAGCGTAAAAAGGGTTAAAAGGAGCGAGACGAACGAGAGGACGAAGTGGAAGAACGAAGAAGAAGAAGAAGAAGAAGAAGAAGAAGAAGACCTATCGTGACGTCATGCTAGCCGCAAGAGCTGTGGTACATAGAGAAGACGAGAGAGAGAGAGAGAGAGAGAGAGAGAGAGAGAGAGAGAGAGAGAGAGAGAGAGAGAGAGATGCGAGTAGAAGAAGCTCTCGCGAGTCCAGCTGCAATGTACTAAACATCGCTACCGCTCCTTTCCAAAGGCATCTCTCTTTTTCTTTCTCTCTCCCAGCTCTCTCTCTCTCTCTCTCTCACTCTTTCTCTCTCTCTCTTCCTTTCTGCAGGTGGCTACTACTTGGCAGTCGTTCTCCTCTGTGCGTGTATGCGGGAGCAAAGCTTTTCCCCAGCTATATAGGTGTACATATATATAATACATATATTAGTGTCGGTACATGATACATAGTCAGCGTGAGGATCAACGACCCACCTGCATATCTGTATACATCTCTCTCTGTCTCTCTCTCTCTCTCTCTCTCTCTCTCTCTCTCTCTCTCTCTCTTTCACTCTCTCACTCATATTGACTCAGTCTTTTACAGCACACAACTACTCGCTTCGAAGGCTTACAGCGAGAGCTACTGCACTTGATGTCCCCTCTCTCTCTCACTCTCCCCCTCCAGGTCTTATGCAACCAGCTGCAAGTGCAAAATGGTTTAAGCGCCTTCTTACGTATGAACATGCATCCGTGTATAAACGTCCGCCGATGCGTTTCTTTAATTGCGTAATCGATGCGCCTCGGTCTTATGTATATGTGTATACTCCCATGTAGTACAACGTCGCACGCAGACACGCATCCCTCGCGGACTCTCGTGAATTGCCGCTTGCAGTGCAGTAAGATACACAGATGCCGCGGAACGAGGTAAATCGAAGACTTTGTTTTTGAGCGTTTTGGTTGCTGTTGTTGGAGTTGTTGTTGTTGTTGTTGTTGTTGTTGCGGCGGTAGATAGGAGGTGGTATACATCTCGAAAAGATACCGCACTACACTTGGAGAGCGCGAAATTCGTGGCCGCGCGCGCGCTTTAAACGAATTGCCTCTGAATCGCTCGGCTCTCCGACTGCAGCAGCTATAAGAACACGTTCAACTAGCGGGGGGACATTTATTGGAATATACTATCTCTTTGCGTGCGTTTTACTCACTGCCGCGCCATGCAGCCAAAGCCTCTCCCACCTACTGCGAAAACTCGAATAAATAAGCCAATTTGCTCGACTCACCTGGAACAGAAAGCAAAAAAACACAAAATCAGGAATGTCGTTAAATCTATCGATCAGCACGCTAAATAATAGCAAGCAAGTCTATAAATTTATGCTCGATAGAAAAAAAAATATAATTGGCCTTCCCAAAAATTGTAGCGTGGAAAATTTCGCAAAAGACTCGTGTGCGCGCGTTCCCGCGTATATAATATACACAAACAATAACGCGATAGTTTTCGCCCGATACGCATCTCGTCCAATAAATACGTCGCCCATTATACCGCTCAACCGATATAATACATCCAATCGCAATCGCGCAGATCGCGCAGATCGCGCATATCGTTATATATATATATATATATGCAGGGGCATAGATACTTGCATGGGAGTACAGGGGCGTATAAGGGAGCTGTAGGAGTGAGATCGCGATTAGTACGTATATATATCTCAACAGCATCGGCGCGGTTGCAGGACTACTGCTGCCTACGGTGGGATTGAAAAATCGCTGCAACTAGCCGAGGCCTTATCAGCGCGAGAGCTGCTTATATCTGCCCGCATGATTTCACGGGGGCCCATTGCCCTATCGATATAATTCTGCTGCAGCTACGCGGTTCTCGAGATATAATGCAGGCGTCGTCCTCGACGCATTTGGCGCTACGGGGAAATGCAATTTTGCATGTCGAGTAATTATTATTGTTGGCTGAACTTATTTTGTCTTAGCCTAACGAATACTTCACTCCAAGACATAAAGATAATGATGATATTTGTAATAACGTTTGCACATATATACACATATAGATTTTAAGGCTGCAGGCCAATGAATTGAACTTTTTCCGAAAAAGATCGAAGATCATTTTGGCACATTGAAAGAACGGTGGAATCCAGCATTGAACGAGTGCAATCCCATTCCGCCGAGATTTTATCACCGAGGCGTGTATATGTATAGGTCGTGACTCGGCGTATATAATGTAGGTATATAGTTTATGTAACCGAGAGCAGTAGTAGTAGCAGCAGCGGCGGTGAGTATGTGCATACAAGTGGGCCGCGTTTCGCGCCAAGAGCTGACAGAAAGTGCAGAAGCAGAAATTCCGTGGGTCCACCCACATTCTATCGTGTAGTATAGCTAAAGCGGGCCGCGGTACCGTTTTACACGCAGTTACCGGCCCCGAGCTAATAAACATGCCCACCTCACTGCACTCCCCCAATTTTCGCCCTCTCTCTCTCTCTCTCTCTCTCTCTCCCTTCTTCTTCACTGCAATTCCGTTTTTTCCTCTTGTCGAGCGTACGTGTGCATACAACATACATATACGCATACTCGAGAGGCACAAGAATGTGGGCTACCGCGAGATGAGTAGATTACTTATTTTAAACACGTCCCGCGCTCACCATGTCAGATAAGAGCATATAACTCTGCCTACTTAACGATTGGGAATTTAAGTGCGCTTTTATAATCGCTAAACGAGGTTAAGACGCGAAAAAACTCGCGATCAGCGAGGCTTGGTTGAGACTCCAGCGAACAAGTTCACTCGGAATTAACATAATATAGTACAAGTGCCTGTGAGGCATTTAATATAATATATACCTATAGAATAAATTTCAATACACTCTTGTTCAACTGAAAGCCGCTGCTATTTTCCTTCAATCAGCCACGGAAATCAGACAACAATTATGCGGAATCGAATTCAAATGAGTCCGTTATTGCCGGAGCGCAAAAACAAATCTCTAGACGCGACTGCCTTAAGGTCCCGCATTATAATTTCAAACTGTATCAGCAGCTCGGCAAAAGCAGTCCAAGAAAGCTCCATTGTCTGCGGCAACCCCACACACACACACTCTTTTTCTCTCTCTCTCTCTCTCGTCTCTCTCTCTCTCTATCTCACACACACAGACACAAGTGTTCATTGTGAATTCATCGAATTCATTACCGTTAGCTTCATAATTCTCCTCGTTGGCTTCCTCTCAAAAGCCCTTTAAAAGACCGCTTCGGCGGCGGCGACGACGGCGCATCACTTGATGTCAATGGGCAGAGTCTAGCGCGGCTGCATGAACGGCTGCAAGCTCATTGTCGAGAGCTCAGGCGCAACTAAAAGGCCATGGCCGTGACTGGGCGCGCGAGTGCAGCCGAGGATTTCAAGTCTTCGAACGTTGACGAACGCCGAGGAGCTGGAGGGGAGGAGGAATGCGGATGAGCTCTTTCGCGGTAGTCTGCACACTGCACCGATGCAAGTTTGTCTACCCTCGGCTCATGCAGCCCCGTTAAATTCGCATTAAAGGCATAATAAGGCGCGGCGGCCGTCGAGGCTCGCTTTGACTCCAGCTCCAGCTCTTTCTCTCCCTCTCTCACTCTCTTGCAGGCGCGCGCGATCTCTTAGCCGTGCAAGATATCGTTTAACCAGCCGCAGCTCGCACCTGACACGCGGCAAAAACTCTCCGCGCCGATGAGCCACGCGGCTGCACACCAGGCTGCATCCTTTTTTATCTCCTACTCGTGGCCGAACCTCCCGAATGCTCAATACCTTAATTAGCAAATTTATTGCTCGTGGAGTGGCGAAAAAAGCGCGACGCTGTTGATCTAAGCTGACTTTTTCTTGCAGCGCGACCGATGCGTCTCTGCTGCACTTAAGCTTCGGGGCAGGTAATATCGCGGCTTGGCTATGCGAATAGTACCATTTTCAAATCCGTCACGAGGGAAAAGAGAGAAGAGAGGTGCTACGAGGCGGATGGAAAAGAAATGGAAAGACGATCGCTCGGTCGCGCGACCGGAGAGAGAAAGGGAGAGAAAAGTTCATCCGGGAAGCGTCGACCTTGAGCCGGCCCCGCGCGCGGCGCAAGAAGTAGAAAAGAGCCCGCGGGGGAATAGGCTAAAGAAGAAGCGGACTCGGGACTCGAGGAGGTAGGTGCAGATATTAAAGCTGGAGAGGGAAAAGGTACAAAGGAAAGCGAGTGCGCAGGGCGCAACCGAACTCCAATTATGTACTTTAGCCGTGGCAGTGCAGTGTGTGCAATCGAGTCCAGTCGAGTCCAGTCGAGTCCAGTCCAGTACAGTGCTGCATGAACATGCAGTGCAGTCCTGTACCTCGCGCTCGTTTTTCACTTTGGAGCTGCCAGTGCCTAACTTGAGATTATGTTATTAATTTGCAAAATTGCCAACGCTTACAACCCCCGTCCGCTCTTTATGCCGAGCCATAAGCTCGCTGCTCCTTCGCTTGTCATTGGTACATAAATTATCGCCCCGATCCGAGCCCCATTATTTATGAGAGTAATGCTTCCATCGCGCAAATTCCAAAGGATGCAGTATGTATAACATATTTGTCATACCTCGTTCATTGTCCGAAAGAGTAGACGGAAAAAATTATTGCGGCTGCAATAAACACGTTCATTAAAATCCGAATAGGATGTACAGCCCGGCTCACGTCCTCGTACGATTCGATAGATAGCCATCGGCTAGCGTCGCTTATATATATGCGTATCTTATCCTGCAACAGCGCAGGAGACGCAATCTATTAATTTCAGCAGACCACCTGAATCCAGACACCAAAATGGATCGTCTTACGTCATTCGGCGCGACAAGGCCGAGCATCGGCTATGACATTGCTGTAGGTCAGATCTCTCTCTCTCTCTCTTTCTCTTTCTCTGTCTCTCGCTAATGGTTCTGCTCTCTGCTATATATGTATATCTACTTGCAGGCCCACAATCGTCTCATGTCCGCACGCAAAAGAAAAGAAACATTTAGTCATAATTATAATAAATTACAATTTAAATATGAAGCTGATATATGGGCTAGCTATTTATATTATACCGCGCGTCTCTCTGCCTGCGCAGTATGTACGACGATTTACCAAACGATTAATGGATCGCGCGGCTCTGCAGCGATGAAGAATGGAGGAGCAATTTAAGAAGCGACAAATCAACCGTTCGCTTTGTTAAGTGCGCCAGTTCTTAACCTAAAAATCATGGCTTGTTAACATACATATGTCTGATGATTCGAAGCTTTTACGGCCCCGAGATAAAATATACTCCGCGATGAAGGAATGCACATTTTGAACCTCGCGCAAATGGAACACGAGAGGGAGAAAAACAACTCAATCGCAGTTGTCGTTTGGTGATTAGATGCTGCTTAGCGGAGAGACGTGGAGCTCGAGCCGCTGGACCTTGGAAAGGTCGCGCTTGAACGCTGAGTGAGAGTGAGAGAGAGAGAGGTATAAAAGTGTCGGCACTGGGCGTGCATAGAGAAGCGAGATGGGCTGGTGCTCTCTATTTCTCTCGCGTAGCTGGAATCGCTGGCTAATGGGACGATTGTCCGTGAGCTCGGCGGCTCTCGGAGCTGCTGGAGAGAAGGAGATGGAAGGAGAGTGCCTAGATTCCTATAGCAAGAAAACACAGCATAGAGCTGAGATATAGAGAAAAGGAGGTGGGGGGTGGAGGGTGGCGGCGGCGGCGGCGGCGGCGGCACGGTAATTACGACGGCTCCGGGAGTTAACGACGACGTTGGGCGTCGTCGTTCATTCCGTAAAGGAGCCCTATGGAATCCGACTGGCGTGCCGCCACGAGTAAGAGAGAGAGAGAGAGAGAGAGACAGAGAGAGAGAGAGAGGAGTGAGAAGAGAGGGCACGACTTCGCTCTTTGAATGCTGTCGCACATGGAGCGTATGTGGGGCTACGCTATATACTCGTTAAAGTTGAAACTGTTAAATTTTTACTTATTTAATAAGTATAGTTCTGATTATCACTTATGAAACCGTAAAATATAACTAAAATAAAAGAATAAGTAAAAAATTTATTTCTCTACAAATTAAACTGTATTTTACTGATTAATAAATAAAAAATTAACTGTTTCAAAATTTAACCGCGGAAAAGGGAAATTTACTAACAAGTAATCGTTTTTGGGCGTCTGAAAAGAATGACGTCCTTTTATCGTTTCAGAAGTGAATATTGACTGATTTAATCGGTCACTATTAACCTATTTATTAGGTTATATTTTTTAACTGTTTTCACAATTAAGTGAATCGCTACTGATTTTCAGTGCACAACGTCAATATTCACTTATAATCAGTAAAATTCAACTGATTCAGCTTTAGAGAGTATATCGGACGAGGAGTGTGCGCTTCTGCTCGGTGGGAGAGATAGAGATCAGTGCGACGAGAGTGCGGAGAGAGGGGGAGCCGACTATTCGCGTAATGCGATGCACACACACGCACACATGCGAGATCTGCAGGTAATCCAAGTCAAAGCTCCGCCGCTTGCCCGAGTTTCTTTTTTTATATTTTATAGCTTCAAGAGAGGGAGAGATTTTCTTCGGTTACGTATGGCTGGCGGGGATTAACCCAGAGCACCTGTGACGATCTATAAGCTCTGGACGCTGCACGAGCTAATCGCCCGGCTGCTGCCCACTACAGCGACATTCTCATTCGCAATATCCGTCTGCGCACGAGGACTGCGCTATAACTGCTCGGAATATACATATATTTCCGAGCAGGAGTCGCGCGAGCGTGCGTGATATACACTTTCGCGTATATTCAATTTCCAAAGGGATAATTCACTTTTATTGGCTTTTCGCCGATAAAATCTTAAGGCCGCCGCAGAGCTTACTGGTTCGAGCGTTTTTTCCCGCGTCTTATCTCTCGAGGTAGGCACATACTGCTGCAACAGCTCTCGCCGCCACGAATTATCATTCATCGATCATGTATGCAGATCGCGTATGCGCGCTTAAGTGCTCTCGAGAGTGCATAAACGCGGCCATTCTCAAATTGTTCCGTGGCTGTATAAACGCTCGTCTCTCCCCCCGAGAGATCAGTCCCTACGATCGATCATTCATTATATATGTATACTTTTTGACCCTTCCAGACGATGCAGCTCCGAGATACGCATAAAAAAGAAAATGGACTACGCATTAAACTGAAAAATGTACCTACCGGCTGCGCCGCGCAGCTTTGAAATTAAGCGCGGCGGGGCTGCTTGAAGCCGTAACCGTAATACATGTATATATAATGCGAAATTCTGCAGTACTGTCACCGTAAGGCGCTCTCCACTAGCCACTAGCCGGCACTTAGAGAGAAAACGCTCGGCGCGCGGAATCTCACTATTCTAAAGAAAAACCGTAACTCGCGAAATTCCGTTATAATTCCAAGTGGCTCCACGTTGCTCTGCGCACACGAGCGAAAAGAAGCCGAAGCCGAAGAAGAAGAAGAAGAAGAAGGAGAAGAGAAACAGCGGCAGCGGCAGCGGCAACGGCGGCGTCGGCTGGTATATAATGCATAAAAGGAGGATCCGCCCGCCGCTCGGCCAAGAGAGGAGGACACATGTGCACACATGCGCGTATGGCGTCGCGGCCCTGCATTCGTCGCTCAACGGATATACAAAACAGCAGCAGCCTGTACACATGATATTATACGAGCCACTGTAGTAATATACCGCGCGCATAAAGTCGTGGAAAAAGAGGCGTCGCGTCGACGTCTGCTCGCGCGCACAATTCGTGGCCGATTCGAGTCTGCAATTTTGATGCGCGTAGCTCTCTCTCTCTTTCTCTCTCTCTCTCTCTCTCTCTCTCTCTCTCTAGAGCATTTCCGGCCCGAGGCAGAAAGCGGCGCGACTGTCGTCGGACGCCAGTCGTGTGTGTAATGCGGCCCGGTTTGCAGAAGCTCGCCTCGTTGTGTATATAAAGGGCGACGAAAAGGGAAGAATAGGCGATGATCGTTGGCGAGCGGTACGAGCTGGCGACTGGCGCCCCGGCGCCACTCGACTTTTCGCCAAGGTCGCAGGATCATCGGCGCGACTCGGCCCCGAGATTACATGCATTCGATTCCTCCTGATTGTTAGGGGATACGGCGAGCTGCGCTAAACTCCATGGCTTTTAAAAATAGCCTCGCCCGATAGCTTTTCTCCGCAGCTCTACTCCCAGCTGATTCGAGGCTTCGACAAATTATATTGCTCGGGTAGCAGCAGCAGCAACAGCAGCAGCAACAGCAGCAGCCGCAGCAGCTTTGGATGTATACAAGCGATGCTCGTTGCGCACTTTTCCTCCCCAACATTCTCTTGCTTACCGATGAATTGAAAAAAAAAAAAAACGAGAGAGAGGCAGAGCTCACACAGAAATCGCATTACGCACGCTCGCCTATATCTGGCATTACAGATATCACGCTCGTGAATTAAATTACGAGTGTACACTCATTATTTTCATTGCATCGGAGTTTTGCAATCTTATTGGGCTCATTTCCTCCCAGTTCAGCGATCAATTGAAAAATGAATATCTCTCTACTTTCTCCTCGAATGCGCAGTTCCATCGTTAAAATATACAAGATTTTTCCACGTCAAAGCAACTTTGTGTAATATAAACAGGGTGTACGCTGCGAGGAGTACGAGGCGATAAGCGCGAGTCCAAGCGAGACGAACTGCGGGAGAAGGAGTGAGGTAAATTCTGGTCTGGTGCAGCGCGCCGCATGACTCACGCCGAGCATAACCAAAGGCTCTCTCTCTCTCTCCCTCGAAGCATAAACGCAGACCTCGAGAAATCACCGGCCGGCGATTGGAAAAATCATTAAAGTAATAAAAGCCCCGCGAATATGCCGGCGCGCCCCTCGTATAATCACGACAAAGTGTCTCAAACGAGGCTCCATTTCCGTTCGAAATTATCCTCAGCTCTCGCTCTCTCTCTCGCTTTCTGTCTTGGCATCGACTGCTGCCGCAGAGCATCGATAAGTAAGCAGAGAGCCGCCACACGAGAGCGAGTCTCTCTTGGATCTCTGCTCTTATAACTCTCCTTTTTCTCCTCAGCTTCCCCCCGCAGCAGCAGCAGCAGCAGCAGCAGCAGCAGCAGCAGCAAAACGAATCGCGCGCGTTCTGCAGTGCACGAAGATGCAAACCTCGCCTGCACCTCGATGCTCATTTCGCAGCTGCCAATGCGTCAAGCGCACTTATACATGTACACCGTCTGACACGCGAGAAAGAGAGAGGGAGAGGAGAGAGAGAGAGAGAGAGAGAGAGAGAGAGAGAGTTGGCTAGCGTGCACCGGTGCAATTGGTATATACCTACCGCCGGCTAGTTAGCACCGTCTCTCCCTCTCGCGCCTATCGCTCTTTTTATCAGCTCGTTCTCTCTCTCCCTCGAGGCTCTGCCTGTTGCTACAGCACGTCAAAGGGTCTAGGAGACAGAGAAAGAGAGCTTAGCCCATTTTTTTGCTACCGCGTAGATCCTTTATACCAGACGAGATCATCCCGCGTGCTCTGCACGTGTGCACAAGTGTGCGTGTGTGTGTATGTGTGCGAATACAGCAAGCGACTTAGCTGAATGTACGTACGCAGCTTTCCTCCTCTCAATGGGCATACAGTTAGGCTCGAGCTCTCGGCGCTGCTAAACCAACTGACCCATTTATAGAGGCCGCTTGCGCATAGCACGAGCAGCAAGCGAGCGAGAGAGCTCAGGAGAGCTGGAGAGCGTGATGGATGCCACCGCTGGGACTCGTTATGCTCCTCGAGCCTACAGAACGCAAGCCGCCGCCGTAATTAATACGACTTTGCTTTTCTCCTCGGGATGAAAAAGGACCCAACTCGCCGCACGCGGGCCTTTATTGCGCTCGAGCCATATTTTCCCCTCTATCTCTCCCTCCCTCTCTTCACTCTGTTTACTCGACGAATCGCGCGCTGAAGATCTAACATCCTCCCGTCTACTCGAATCGTCCCGTATTCCCGAGTCCTCGCAAGGTGTATTCACAGGAGATTCGGAGCTATGCAAACGATGCAACCTATAGCTGAGAAACCTTCCCGTGTGTGTCTATGTATCTGCTAGTCATTTCTTTCTCTCTCTCTCTCTCTCTCTCTCTCTCTCTGCCTAAGAACGAATGGTGTTCTGCACCAGCAGCAACAATTTTTTGAAGAATAAGCTGTGCGCACTGCGAGTGCGTGCGTATACGCAGAGCAGTGGTATAGAGCAGGGCATTGTCGAGCGAAGGAGTGTGTGTATATACTGTGGGAACATTTTCTAAATTAGAGGAAATTTTTTTCTGTTCACGGACAATGGAGAGCGGCCGAGTGTAGGGCGTGGAAAAATGAGGCAGCCGCGGAATCGGTGCACAGGCAATTGAAGGGTTAAGGCGCTGCTAACGTATGAAAATTAAAGCAATTCTTGGATTTGTATGTGCGAATTGCTGCTGTGGCGGCGAGATAAGCTTGGAATTTTAAAATGTTGCAGCCGCGAGCGATATTATAACCATTATTAAGTCAATTTATTGTGATGTTTGCGCAATGATTATAAGAGTTCAGTGACACAGAAACTCAGAGTTTAATCACAGTCTATAATTAGAATTTGTATAATCATAGTGGGAATTAATATCTATAAGAGAATTTAGAATCTTTCTGATATTTTCTTACATGCTTAAAACGCCTTTTAACATGGAGCAAATATGTAGTATTTGAAAATACATATATATAAGCACTTTCCTCATTGAAAATGTATATAATTTGAAAATTATTTATTTATCATCGTTTCCCTATAGGCCTTATGTAACCGATTACGTTGCTGAACAAGTAATTCATTCGCAAAAGGACGATCGCTACGTATAAGCTAGCGAATAAAAAAGCAATACTTTTCACTTCTTGAGGAAGTTGCGCGCAGCTCGCAAACTGGTTTTTCCGATCTATCGATGTTCCAATAACGCGAAGCTGCTTATAAGCACGGCTTCATTAAAGTTCGCGAGCTAAGAAAGCGACTCTCGTAAATTCGTTATGCAGTCGTTCAATAGCCAGCGCTAATGCGAAGCTTCGGCAGCAGAGAGTATTTAGGAAAAGGCTCGCGATACATTTGCTTCAAGTTCTAGCGTATTTTCGAGCGCGCCGCGACGTGCGGGCAGCGATAAATGCCCGATAAGAGCGCTTTATGATCTGGATACGTATAGAAACGGGGGAAACGCAGGCGACCGGTTCGCCGCAGTGCAAGTGTCTATTTTCTTATCAGTCGGACGAGCAGCGGAGACGATGCGACTGGGCGTCTTTTCGAAAACACGCCGCTATATTGATGGTGAAGCAGCTGCACTCGTTCATTAATAACGGCTTGTGGGAAATATTGTAAGAGTGAAAATGATAACTGTACGCGTTGTTGCGCTCTTGCCTCTGCTGAGATAACTTTATACTATGTAACATGCCACGCATATCCGTAGACTCAATAATTACCTTACTATAAGCCACAAGTAAACAAATGCTGTTTTTAATCCATTTGTGATATGAAATTTATTTTCTATTCGTAGTAAATATTGTAATCGAAAATAGAACCCGTACAGCAGTAAACTGTTATCTTTCAGCATTTTCGTGTAAATTGACATAATTTTATAGAGGCTGAGCGTCAAACAGTCCGCTAACGGCCTGCAGCCTAACTGTAACGCAACTAAAAACCTGTTAGCAATTTAGAAATCTCCAATAATAAGTACCCCGGCAGCAGCAGCCAAGATTTCAGTCCAAGGGAATGATCGACAAAGAGCCAATAAAATCAAGGCAGAGGAAATCGTTAGATCGGTGGAAAAAAAAGCGATGCAGCAGCACACCTACGTTCGCGCGATTGCACGCGCTAAAGCGAGAAAGAACTAGAGAGAGAGAGAGAAAGAAAGAGGAGAGGAGAAAAAAGGTCCGGGCCGCGCAGACTTGGTAAGTAAGTAAGGCGACTCGCAGGCTCTAATTTCCTCGGAATCGGCGCACGCGGAACATCGATATAATTACAGACACTTCTTGGGTCTGCGCGAGATCGATCGCAGCAGCAGCAGCAGCAGCTCTTTGGAAACTAGAGATGCAAGCGCCGCGGAGCGAGAAGAAAAAATCGACCTCTCGCAAAGTAGGGTTTTCATCGCGCGCGCGCACACACACCTTAGCCAGAGCCACAGCTCGTATTTAACGATCCGCAGTTGTGTGTGTGCGTGTGTCTGTGTATACTGTTAAAAGTTAGATCGCTGCTCTCCGCGAGTCAAAAGCGGCTATAGCTCTTATACACAGCGAGGAGCGATACGAAAGTTGTATTCCAGTGCGGAGATCTCTTCTTCCTCTCCTCTCTCGCTCGCTGCTTCGTTTCTACGTATTCGTAGAATGTATGACGCAGAGCTTGGGACCTACCGTTATATAGCCGCGCGCGATAAAAGCTCCGACTCGTCTCTCGGATATATAGCCTCCCGCTCGACTCGCTCGCTCTTTCACTCGCTCTCTCACTCGCTCTCTCGCTCGCGCGCAGCAGGTTATACGTGTAGCTCGACGAGATATGCATATTCACGCGCGCGCGCATACATGCATGCATGCATATTCGAACCCCCGCTCGACGCGATATCGCTTTCCATTCGCCGCGCGTTAGTCGTTCTACGCTAATACACGGCTCTTTTCTCCCTCTGCCTCCCCTCCCCCCGCCTCCCACTTCCCAACCAACCACTCTCTCTCTCTCTCTCGCTCTCGTGCGAAAAACGAAGAAGGAGCGAAGGAGCTCGGCCGCGCAGATGAAATTCCAGCCGGTGACCGCTCTATTCCGGAACACCCGCATCCTCTTTTGAATTTCTTTCCGTGCGCTCGCTCGCGAGCCTCGAGTGCGTGCGCGCGGGGATATATTGTAAAGGACTTGCAGAATTTCATGCTCGCACGATTTTCTCTCTACGCGCAATGCAAATGCGGCTTGACGTGATATTTAAGAGTATTTCTTTATCTGTCTAGCGGCGACGACGACGACGTGCATTGCTGCGCCGAGGATTTATGTAAATAATTCGCCTCGCGCGTCTCTCTCTCTCTCTCTCTCTCTCTCTCTCTCTCTCTCTCTCTTAGCGGGAATTCAGCTGTGATTTCTATTTGGACGGTACGCGGTGGTTTGTTGTTTGGCTCGAAATTTATGCTCATACGTTAAAAATATCAACACACTTAGCGAGCGATAGCATTTGAAATCTGCGACGATTATTTTGTTTAGAATTTCTCCGAGTGTCCCGTCACGAACTAAAGTACGGAATATCTTTATTTAGCGTCCATAAATTTGAGCGTTTCTGTTCCTTTTTCTTTATTCGATAAGATGTTAAAAACGAAAACTTGAATAACTACATGCTTATAAATAATTTCTAAATGTTATCCGTCAACAATCTTCTAACGAAAGTATTTCTGGCAGCTGCTGCATATCTCATGAATTAGCTAATTAAGATACATAAATCAAATACATCGACAAGCTCTAAGCATCCCTATAGGAATAGGACCTCCCAATAAAAAACAAATCAATCGAGCTCGCATGCACAGTGATTTAGCTCGTCCCGCTCTTCACTTTCATCGATTTCGATTGCATTCGCAGTACGTGCACGAGCAGCATCGGGAGATCCGTCCCTCACAAATAGCAGCAGCGTAAATAACGACTCGATTATTTGATGATCCGATCGTGAGCGAGTTATTTGCAAAATGACAGCGTGTGCATGGCTGCAGCGCGAGCTCTCGGACCACCCTGCACCTCCCACATGGACATGGATCTGCGTGTGTGTCTGTGTGTATAATGTATATATGTCCGACCGCGATCGCAATGCAAAAGTCACGATGCATCGCCGCTGCCGCCGCTGCCGCCGTTGAATTCAAGGAGTTTATGTGAAAGCAAAACGTGACCCCGACCGCTAACTGTTAACGTCCGACCGACCGACTCTCTTTCGTGCTCACTTCAAGTGTGTCTGTGGGTAACTCTCTGTGGGCGCGAGTGTGTGTGCGCGCTTGAGATTCCGATCTTGTGTGTGCCGCCGCTTCAAAAATCCATTACGTGACTTTTTACCGAATTTCGATTAAGCGGACGTCTTGGACAAACATTTCTGCTTCTCCTATAGGCGATGTATTCGAAAACTAGACATCTACTGCCTTTCGATAATCAAAACACTACAAGTATGTGATACGCTAAACGCGCTATAAAAGTTTGTGTAGGATGCGAAAACTGAGATTCCTGATGCAGAAACTAGTTCCATCGTAGCGTCATAAAATATACGCATTGGCTTCGAATGCAAAGTTGAGTGGAATTCAGATTAGGACGCAGAGTAGCTTAGGAAAGTTTTTATAGCCACAGAGTTGCAGCTCGCCAGTTTTCAAGATCGATTGCTGTAAAAGGACGCGTTCGTACGCAGCTATAGAATGTTTAGACACTGATACTCGATGTTCTTTCTCTCTCTCTCTCTCTCTCTCTCTCTCTCTCTCTCGCTCTCTGTCTCTCGCGCGTGCATGCGCGCCTAGGAAATAATGCATTTAACCCATTCGAATGGCCGTAAAAACGTGGACTATTAAACGCAGTTAATGCAGAGGGACAGTCCCTCGAACGACGATGCTACTAGCCAGAGCCGATATAAAAAAAGGCCAAAGAGAGAGAGAGAGGGAAGTCCAGCCACAAACCTGTTCCGCGCTATTAATTTCCGTAACTTCTTCATCGATAAATAAATACAGCGAATAATTGCAGAAATAAAGAACTCGTCGGGCTTGTTTATTAAGCAAAGCGATGCGTGCACTGCACACGTTGAGTGGCAAGACAGGCCGGAGCAAATAAAGTGTCGGTGATCGATGCTACATTTCCGGGATCGGCGTCATATCTGCAGCAGCAGCAGCAGCAACAACAGCAGCGGCAGCGGTTCATTTTCCCTCTCGTTGTCGGCTAATCGCGTCGCGGAGGAGGTGATAAGCGCTAATTAAGCGCGCGCCGTGGCTCGCGATGCTTCAGCGCAACGGCTATGGTGCTGCAACGTTATAACGCCGCTGCGGCTGCTGCGGCACTTCCTGCTAGACGACAATACAGAGGCGCTCGCTTGGGCTTTAATCAGGACCGCCGCGCGAACAATGCGCCGATGCGTGTCGCCGATACACGCTCACACGTACACACACGCACACACGGTTATGTAGATATTTTCGATCTTCGATGCGCCCGTTAAGGCCCTTTATTGTTTAATTAAGAAGAACCGGTCTAAGCGCCTACCAAATGCGCCGCGCTGCACACACGGAAATGCCGCGAGATGCCTTAGCCCGATAAAGATTAGCTATTCTATGAATTCTCTATTTATCGTCGCTCAGCTGGTGTGCAGCGAGTAGACGCGCGTATGTGTGCTGGTGCATGTCTACGGTATATATACAAGCCTATAGGAGGCAGCGTGATGGACGATTTTAAATTCCGTGAGAAAAAATAAATGGATCGTTAAAGTTTACGGATTTGGAAAGTATTCCGTATCTCGGTAAAAATCAAAAGTATTCGAGAGGCATCAGTAAACTTTAACACTCGATAAAGCGAGAAGTGTTTTATCCGCTTTTATTCAATTAGCTTGAGCGACCTCGCAGTTACAACTACAAACGAAAGCGCACTCGATTGTTTTGCGAATAAAGGAACGAAGCTCGGAACGGAGTGTGAAAATCAACAAAGAAAAATCCTCGATGGAAACATCAACGGCGAAGCGCAGAGCCAAGACGTCACCGGGTGGTCCTTGCGACAAAAGGACTCCAGTCGCTGCTCAACAAAGTCGAACAGTTCGAAAGCTCGCGCATAAGGAAAACGCCCGGAGTTTTACGAATAGCGCCGGGGGAGAAGAACATCCGGTCGCGGCGGCTATAGCCTTACCACGAACTACACGTGCAAAGCAGTGCAGCCGTTCCAATCTCTATATAGAGTACACATTGCAGGGAGTGGAGTAGCAGAGAGCGAAGGGGAACGAAAACGAAAATGAAAACCTCGTGGCGAGTCGGTTCGAACTTGGCAGGGAGGGAGCGGAAGAAAGGGAAACGACGTAATATAAAAGAAGGAAGATCGCCACGCTCCCCTTTTTTCTCCTTCTCTGCACAGCGCCTCTGTGTATATACATGAACCCTTCACCGGAAATCGTCGTCGCGTTTCGGGGGCCTTTACGGGAGCGCTGCTGCCACTCCAAGATGCTTTACATATATATATAAGCATAGCATTCTGTTTGTACATGAACGCTAAATTCCTCACATTCAAATCCATCCGGACTGCAGGTTTGAAAATCCAGCCGAACAGAACGAATGTTTTACTCCAAGCATGTAATAACCTTCCCGATTCCTCGAGTAAACTTGGATCCGGAGACGCTGAAATATATTACCTGCAGCAGTCCGTGCATGTCCAAGAGAGACTGGCGACCTTCCCAAATCCATTCATACAATATAAAAGAAAGCATTCCTTTTCACTCGTTATCGAGACGCCTCCGTCTGACATTTGATTCCGGCGGAGCCATTTCTCAGCTCCTCGGCGTTCTAGTGGCTCATTATACGCAGCTCGGGAGCACTATAGTATATATAAGGCGAGGAGCCCAAGTATATCTTCTAAAAATACACGTACATAACAGAGAGCGAGTGAGCAAGCAAGAATAATAGTATGCTACGATAAGACGTGGAGAACCGGTAATTTACATAAGTGCATTTTTATGTGGGAGAGAGGGAGCGACACCGCGGCAAATTACCCGGTCGCACTCGTCGCCATAGGCAGAGAGAGAGAGAGAGAGAGAGAGAGAGAGAGAGAGAGAGAGAGGGAGAGAGAGACGACGACGACGACAGTGGAGTATACAGGAGAGAGGAAGAGGGAGAGAAGGAATGATCCTCGGTGACCTTGACCCAACACGGCGACGGCGACGTGTATACGCGAGTAGTGCGGCTGGCACACATTCCAGGGGCCCCGCGCGCCATCCTCTCCGCAGTTGCACTGTACTGCACACATACATACGGTGACGACGACATCGAATCGAGCTCGAGCTGCTACTGGCAGTAGTGGCAGTAGTGGCAGTAGTGGCAGTAGTGCGCGCGGCCGCTGACGACGAGACACGCCGACTTCCTGACTCCCTTGGATGATATCGCCGAGGCTGCTGCTGCTGCTGCGATTCTCGGCTGCAGCCGCATGCCGAATCACTTGCAGCGACTCTGCAGGAGAGCGAGAGAGCAGGAGCAGACCTGAGTCACTCGTGAGGCTAGATACTATCTCGACGCCGCTGCCGCCGCCGCCGCCGCCGTTGCTGCTGCACTGTGTACGTGCAGCCTGAGCCGTGCCAAGAGATAGAGAGAGAAAGAGACATAGAGCGAGAGAGAGATAGAGAGAGAGAGAGAGAGAGGGAGAAGAAGAGCTAAACCCCCGCGGAGCGAAGGAAATCGAAACTGTACGCGGATGATTTATACGTGCGGCCGATGGGGTTAAGGTCTTGCTCCTCGTCCCTGTGGCTCGTGCCCGCCTGTGCAGTACTGCGTTGCTGACGCCGAGTCTGCATTATTGAAGAGCCGAGAGTTTATTGATAGGTGACGATGAGCCAAGAGCGACTCTCTGCGCGATATACCGGTCGCGCCGGCTTTTAAAAGTCTTTCGACGCCGCTCGCGTTTTCACGCTCGGCCGACGATGACGTTTCGTCTTTGTGCATATCCAGAGTGAAGAGGCGCTTATCCTTTTATGCGAGACTGAGAGAGAGAGAGAGAGAGAGAGA
>UELV01181709.1:0-10629 GCA_900490015.1 Megastigmus stigmatizans
GAGAGAGAGAGAGAGAGAGAGAGAGAGAGAGAGAGAGAGAGAGAGAGAGAGAGAGAGAGAGAGAGAGAGAGAATTCCCAGCGCCCATCAAACTCTCACGAAATCCAAATAAATCATCGATAATTAGAGTCTCACGTATCGCTACCCTCGTTTCTTATACCCAGTAGAAGTCTCCGCACGCCGAAAGAGAAGCGAATTTGAATTCGAACAAATTCGGTTTCAAAAATAAAAGAGAGAGAAGAAATTCGTCTTTTAGAGAGAGAGAGAGAGGAGGGTAGAAGGCACGAAGTTAAAGCTTCTCTTGGGGCGGCTAAAAGACGACGGGGTATAATATAAGGTAAGGCGCGGCGGCGGCGGTGGTGGTGCGCTACTCGCATCGATTTTCGATTCTATCGAGCGAGATAATTTTCCGGAATCCTCCCTCGGCTATATATATATATGTACACGTATATAGCGCTCCCATCTACCTTAGCCCGCCTACGCTTGTCTTATAAGCGCGGCTCAACCTCGCGGAAGATGAAACGGCTGCAAAGGAGGCTATAGTCGCTACCTCGCTTTCTCTCTCTCTCTCTTTGAAAATAAATGCTCTCTCTCTCTTGCTCTCTCTTGCTCGGTTGTTCTCGATTTTGGGTCGGGCGATTGATGATTCTCATTGTTCAGCTCGGGGATGCGGAGGAATTCGGACCAATGTTCTTCCTTCTTCTCTAACTCTGTGTGTGTGTGTGTGTATGTGTGTGTGTGTGTGTGTGTGTGCGCGCGCGTGTGCAGTGCTCCGCTGTGTAGTAATACGCGGCTTTGGTCTCTGTCTCTGTCTCTGTAGCGGTGAGATGGTGTGTGGCTGTGCCGGCGAAATAACCGCGAATCCTTTCTGATGTCAAAGACGTGATTGTTTTAACGCTGCTCTGTGCTCCGCCTTTCATTTGTTTGTGCGTGCACGCGTACTGGAAGGCCGCATCAATGCTTTCGAGGTTCTGTTGTAGATATATTCATCACAGAGATGTGCTTTAACAAATTATCATTTGTATATCAAACGCATTGACTTTTTCAATTTATACTGATGTACCGTACGGTGATTTATATATGTATATATGTATATATGCATGCATGAATACTTCATAAGCCTACTTTGGGATACTTATATATACACCATTTATCTACACACATCGCTAACAACCACGAGATAAGGCGAAGAAAAAAAAAGGAAGAATCTACTTACGCGATAGAAG
Source organism: Megastigmus stigmatizans (assembly GCA_900490015.1). Lineage (NCBI taxonomy): Eukaryota > Metazoa > Arthropoda > Insecta > Hymenoptera > Megastigmidae > Megastigmus > Megastigmus stigmatizans. Next base: position 1,226 of record UELV01181709.1, read on the forward strand.
CCGGAGAAAAATTAAGCAGGCGAAACCGATATAGGCTGGATTATATCGGCATATCAACGTAAGAGGCGCTTGAAGATGATAGATCGCACGTAAGCGCGTCGCGCACAATTAAGCGAAAGAGAGACGCCACCGCCGCTTGATAAATGATTCGTCGTCGACGAAATGAATTTCGTAAACAGTCTCGCTCGCGTAATTATGCTCTCTCTCTCCCTTGCGCTTATCAGATCTGCGAAATGGAATCGAGAAGCACTTGGGAAGAGCTGGCGATCTTGTCTCTCCCTTGGCACGTTATTAAATCTCTTCTCTCGTCTAGCACTGTGCTCTTTCTCCGCCGCGTCTTCTTTCTTTCCAACGAGCCCAACAACAGGAGCATTCATCAGGATCGTATCGGCGAAATAAATAGTTCTTCTCCTTTTTTCTCTCTCACTTTCTCTCTCTCTCTCTCTCTCTCTCTCTCTCTCTTGCCTTTGAGAGTCTCTATGCTCCCCCCCTGCTTATTTTGGCGAAGCTCGCGTGTATTTGTGTTTGCGGAATTTCCGAGGGAGCCATGAATATATAGTTATTATACGATGGAGCTTCGAGGATCGAGCATCGTTATCTTTTGGCGGCGATCGAGTTAGAGGAAAAAGTTATTGCGTTGTGGGAAGTAATTAGAACGTAAGAATAGACTGTTTAGTTGCGAAACTTTTGTGTGTATTGCTTTAGACTTTTACATTAATCATTCGATGTAACGATGGACGTTGTTTGCTCCTTTTTTTTGGTAGTACTGGAGTATATTTATTTCAGGCCATGTAGCGTTATCAGTTTTGTTAATCAATTATCTGGATTATTTGTAGATGATTTTCTACAAATAATCCAGATAATTGGTTAACAAAACCGATAACGCTACATGGCCAAGACTATTTTTTTAAATTTATGAGTTTATTTGTTTGTAGAGAGTGTATTAATCATTTAATTTACACCGTTTTCCTTACCAATTTGGATCAAAATTTTGACATCGTCATCTCCTTAATTTCACATTTACACTGTTCGGATTAAAATTCACATAGAGCAAACCTACCAACGTTAAAATATCATCGTTGCCTGCCTACAATACATACTCTACAGTTGCGATCCAACGCTCAAGGCCAATCGATACATAACCAACGTCGCAGAGAATAATTACGATAATGAGAAGTGTACGGACGCGTGGAGGATATCAATTTAATTGATGATAGTTGAGAAGTGGCGGGTGGCGAAAAGTCGGGAAACTGCCGCAGCGAACTTTCGCGGTGCGCGCGTGCTCTCCGGTGCTTTGGAGGATTTGGTCAAGCCCCGGGAGCTTGCGAGCGCACGTCACTGCGGTTTTCCGACAATTTTCCCTACCACCAGAACACACCGCCCCACGGGAGAATATCAACTCGGGATTCCGCAGTGCTTCAAAACCCGAGGAAACCCCCGCAGTGCTCGAGTCTCTCTCTCTCTCTATATATATATATATATACTATTCTTTATCCTTCTCTTTCTCTTTTTGAATTTTTGCTTTCTGGTGAAGCTTGGTCGCGGTCGACCGCGCGCGTGTTCTTTTTGTGCCCTCGATAGGGACTTTTTTTGCTTTCGTTTTGGTATTCGCTGTACGGATAAAGAGAATTTATTAACAGCTTATAGGTTGCTTGCAATAAAGTTCAATACGCTAATGAATGCAAAGCTCGTTTAGGCTATAAAAAATTTGGCATGCTGCGGTGTTATTAATTTTAATCATTTTAGTATAGATTATTTATATAAACAACTTGAGTTATAGCTATATCGGTTCGAAACTAAATACAATCGTAAGGTCGGCCCAAAGCTTTCGCAAATCTGCCCACGAAAAGAATATAACTCCTGAAATAAATAAATCATCTAATAAGTAACTGTATATGAGCGGCCGTGCATCGTGCGTTCTAAACGCGCCAGTGAGTGTTCAACATAATTTAATTATGGACATAACACCATGTACCTCAACTAACTTTAGATTCATCGCTTGACCGACCGCTGTATATCGCGTCCGTGCGCGTCCGTGCGCGTCTCTGTGTGTATAAGTGGGTTTGTGTGTGTGTGTGTGTGTGTGTGTGTGTGTGTGTTGGTCTATTTGTAAATTTAAACAGTCCGTCTAAACTACTTCGGTAATCCATCAGTAAACGAGAGAGTGCGAGAGAGAGAGAGAGAGAGAGAGAGAGAGAGAGAGAGAGAGAGCGTGTGGCGCATACACTGCTGGAGCAAAGCCGCTTCAAATAATTATCTGTAAGTGGCGATGCAGAGATTGATGGTCGTAACAAATTATTGTCAATTAAAACTCGAGTCTCCCATCTATCGACCGCTAATACGCATCGAAATGAAGTTCGTAGCGCGTATATACTCGCAGATTTGACCAAGTGGATATACATATATACTCGATGCTAAACTCTTTTGAGACCTTTGGCTGGTACGCGTCAGAAGTTATTACAACTCCGCGTCGAAAATAGTTTGCGCTAATTCTTGTTTGTCTTTGCAATCCAAATTTCTTTGTTGGAGATGAAAGTGCGGATGTATTGACTGATATATTTTGAAGACAACACTATAAAAAGGTTGGACGGAATTAAAAGTTTTTTTTCGTGTATAGTCAAAACTTTTATAATGTACGAAAATGCCTTGTCCCATTTACAAATGTATTTCGTTAATCCAGAACCTGTATATATACCTCACACAGTACGTAGAAATACCATTCTTATGTACATCGATCGTCTTTCAAAAAACCACCAATGTCAAAAGCGCTCTGGCAATGTCCCGACAAATCGCCCAATCATCAATACAAAACGTCATTTCCCAGGAAAAAAAAGATCATCTTCCGCCCACTCCATATGGCACACCATCAACACGGCACTTTCTCAAAACGCGCTCGAATCCATTTCTTCCCCCCTCTCTCTCCCGTGCCCAAATCCAATATACATATAGGTATACACTCTAGAGAGGCGGAGAGAGCACAATAAGCAGCATATGTATATTAACGAGCGCCATAAAAATGAAGCACATCAGTAGGAGTAGACTCGTACGAAAAGAAACGAGCTTTTTTCTTATTCACCCGACGACGCTTTCCATTTCGTTCGAGAGCATACACTCACACACGCATACACTCACGGAAAGACATTCGCCTTGGCCCTGCTCTAGGGAAGGGGCCAATCCGAGCGAGTTTTTTGGCTCACGCGCCTCCTTCCGGTCGTAACATGCCTGGCAACGACAATTTGCTCGCCGGTATTTATTGCTCTCGCTCTCTCTATCTCTCTCTCTCTCTCTCTCTCTCGGTTGAGGGCGGCGAGACTCGGGGTATTCAGAAGAGAGATAAATGTCCGTCACATATCACCGCTCCTCTCTGTCTGCTCTCGCTCTTTCGCAGCTTTCTTTTTATTTCGCCCTTCCGTCTTCCTGCGAGCCCGCGCGTGCGCTCGCCTCTGTTTGCCTATGGTCTACCGCCGCCGACGACGTCGACGGCACGATGCAAGAGAAAGAGAGAGAGAGAGAGAGAGAGAGAGTGGATATTCCATTCATGGAGTAATTTTATCGCGTGCTTTGGCGAGCGCTCACGAGACTCGTTTTTATCATTTCCAAGGATGTGTTTGTACGGCGGAGAGCTGGCGAATTTCTTTTCCGCATTGATTGCCAGCGAGTAATGGGTGGTGATCTGATGATACTGCTGTCGTATAAGAGAAAAGCTGTTGCGGAAATTGTACGCTGCCAAGATGTTTAGAAAATGCGTAATTACGGCTGATTGTGCTGAGGGCAAAAGCCAACACAACACGTATAAGTAGAACTGTCCGGAATTGATCAGACACGAGTGTATACACATACACTTTTGCAATTATCGGAGTTTCTTCTGTCTGATTTAAATAGTTTCTTATTTTCCTACTGATATTCAGGAATAATCCTTTTTATCAGTATTATTTGGATTAGAATAATATTGCAAAGATATTCTGTTTATTTTTTTTTTGAAATTCGTTCGGGTTTACTGCAGTGCGTTTTACTTAAAAAACGTGATTTTCTATAAGTATATAGGTCTGATATTTCCTCTAAAAATCTGCCCGCGATCACGTTCCACCTGTATATCTTAATTGTTGCAATAACCATTGCCGTCCGCAAAACCATCGCAAGGCAGTACAACCCCCGGTGCAAGTGAGGACAGCCCCCAGTATTCAGATGTCGTCGCACTAGCGGATCGAATATCTCGGCACAAGGAATCGCTCTGGTCTCATTATACAAAACAGGGGCATGGAGAGGCGTTCGCTCGACAGCGGCGAATCAACGTAGCGCGGTATGAAGACATTCACCGACGGGAGAGAGACAGCAAGAGAGAGAGAGAGAGAGAGAGGGAGAGATAGAAGCTTCGCGTAGGAATCAAGTCAATGTTCTGCTGCCTTACACTGCAACTGTACTATCCTCTAGCCCAAGGCTCATCAACGTGTCTGGTCTGAGGATTAAGCCCCGAGGGCGAGGACCGATAATTCGGGATACAACTGTCCCCCCCTCTCCTTATACTGCCCGTTGCATAGATATACATTACGCCTGGCGTGTGTATATGTATATATACACAAGGGCCTATAGTGGCAGCAGCAGTGGAGATTAAGTAGTAATCCGCGACTGATTAGGGCTCTAGATAACGATCTTTCGCGGGGTACATATGTATATATACGCGGGGATGTGTGCCGATCGTAAATTTTAATGGGCGCGCAATTGTGCATCTAGTGCAGATCAGTCTCGATAATAAAAGTCCATCGTGTGCATTAGCTGCAGATCGAATGTAGAGTAGGAGGGATGGAAACTGATGCTTGATAAAGCGAATAATGGAGCCAAGAGCCGCGTGAAGTGCGTATGACGAGGGCTTTTTCAGTTTTAATTTTTGCGAGAGTGGCCGGTTTATGACGATTCAGGGTAGTGCAGCTTTTCATTAGACGATTATTTGTTTTTGCCAGAGAGCTTACATGCATAGTTCTCTAGTTAATTGAACGAGCGGAAGTGGAGAATTTGATTATTAGTTACGAGGCTGAATTTGATTTACAGTTATGTTAAATGGTGAAGTTTTGTGTCTCATACGAACAATAGCAAAGATTGCAAACAAAAATTGCATGTACCTACAAGTAACAACATATTTGTTCCCTCGCTACAATATATATATATTTTACGTAGGCATCACAACGTGATATATAAAGTTTGTAAAAATAACTTGAAATTCGAACCACCTATAATTGAACTTTTTCGCAGAAGTCCATGAAATCGTCGAGGATCCCGCGAACTCACTCTTCATGATCCACATGAATAGGTCCGGCTATTTCCCACGAGCGCTCGGTTTCGCGTCAGTCACATGCTCAGTATATATACAAACTCCGCAGCCGCACTGACTTGCGGGAAACTTTCGCAAACTGTTCGGTATGCAGAAATCATATGATCTCGGTTTGCCACAGCTGTACCACGAGGACTCATGTTTTAAACATTTTTCCTTCCGTGCACACAGCTACACGGAATAGAGTTTCATCTGCTTGTATCGTTACTGATCAGATGTTAATGTTTTCACAATTATGGTATTTTTAACACAGCATCGTATTTTCGTAAGCTAAAAAAATCGTGTGCACATGTTTGTGTTTCTCAACTTATACGTTCCCTACATCCACGTGTTATTGTATAACTTTTTTCTGATTGCCTTATTCATGATTAGAAACTGGAACGAACCGATACCAGAGCACATAGATCACAATTACTTTTCGAAAGTGTACGCAAAAAAGAGAGAGAGAGAGAGAGACAGAGAAAAAAGCGAAACTACAAATCAACGAGCTCAGCGCGTACGCGTACGTAGAAAAGTTGATCCGGCTTGGAATCATCTCCGATAGCTTCATGCATAGAACGGGGGTCGAGTCGATTGGCCAGCGACCGTCCGAGGGAAAGTTTGAAAACGCGGCGAATCAATATGGAGTACACAGTTGCTTTTCTATCTCTGTCTGTCCTTTGGTAACCTTGTATTTACGAGTGAGTGAGAGAGAGAGACGGCAAAAATAGCGCTCGCGTCTGCTTTCAAATGCAAATTTATTGCGCGCCGAATCGTCGCTACCGTCTTTTCCTATCTCCTCATTTTCCTCTTCCACGAGTTTTCGTTTCGCCGCCGCTGCGGCAATCTTTATGTATATATAGGTATATATCTAACAGGGGCTGGATGAGGCCGCGAGATGCGTATCTAAAGGTCCGAGAGGGTGAAATCGTTTTATTTGAACGAAGAAACGAACGCGTTCTTCTTTTCTATCTCTTTTACGAGCTGCGCGATAATTTTTTCTCTCTTTTTTTCAACGAGCATGTAACCGTTCGAAGTGGTTCTTTTTTTTTTTTTCGTTTCAAACTACTTACGTTTACTGGGCAAACAACCGATTGTCGCTGTTATTTGGGTCAAATCGTTCCGCGTTCGTGTTTGTACTTTTTGAAAGTAATCTACGCTGCTCGGTTTAATTAAGAATTCCTTGAAAAATATTATTACGATGAAAATTTCCGTGCAAAATGCACTTTTTCATATAAAATTTTTTATCTCGAACAAACAAGTGCATAAAAATATAATCTAGCCTTTAACATAGATCCCTTATTTACTCTGCTGGCGCAACGCACGTTCAGTGCTAAAACCGTAAAAACTCAAAATTCAATATTTTATGGCTAACGAAACTTATTGATGTTCGTATAAAGATTACGGAAGAAATTTATGAATTCAGTCAGTTGGAGATGTCCTTCGCTGTTCTTCAAGTGAAATTAGAATTAACTCAAGTATTTGAAATTACTTTATTTATTGGTAATTTGCCTATTCTGTACTAAGTTGGCCTAGAATAATTCACAGTTAGAATATAATAGCGTATAAAACATTTTTCAAAATTTATTTATAGAAATTTGATGAAAAAAGCGAAAGATACATTATTATTTAATTAAGTGCTTGAATATTTAAGGCACATTTAAAGCTTATCAGGAGGACTGCGCTTAATTTAAAACATAAATTACAAGATTAGCATAATTAATGATTTCGACCTACTTATTCCAACCAGAATCCAAGAAAATCCAAACGCACTGCGTACATTTTTACTATCTCTCTCGCAGCTTTATTACTATTATGTCAAAAACAGATCCACAAAAAGATCAAACAGCAGAAATAAAACCTGTTTACGGGTAGAGAGCTGCAACGACACTATTTAAAGATACACAGAGCGAAAAAGCGTACAAGACAACCATCTGAAACGTCTTCGTAACATATCAACGTCCAACTATTCCGCAAAAATGAGCGTCGCTACAACTCCTATACGTTTTACATAAAAATTTCATTCCGCACACAAACAAATTACCCGCGGAATTCCTCGCGTGTACTTTTATTCCGCTCTTTTTCCTTTATCTCGTTTCCTTCCATCTCCTACCCTCTCTCTCTCTTCTCGAATAAAAATTCGATGCGTCGTCGTAGTCGTACTCTCCTTACGTATATATATAAGCACAGGGCTGCAGGGGGAGAAAGAGAGTCTTTCAATGAGGCAAGGACCGTGGCCTGAAAGCTTCGCGGAATTGAGTACCGAGTTTACGAGACTTTTCACTTTCGGAACTACAATTTACAAGAATGTCGCCGTAGCGCGCCACTAAAGTCCTTCCCTCGCTCTCTATATACACGTAGTCTCCTTTCCCTTCATCTCCTCCTCCTCCTCCTCCCACCCCACGAATCCATTTGTAATGGACGTACTTACCCAGTATAATCGTTTTATGTGTATATACTCGACGACGATTTCAAGATGTAAACATGGCTCGGCCTTGGTTATTGCAGTTATCGAGAATGGCAAGTACGCGTGGTATTATACAGCGCACTTATTTTCGAGTATATTCGCCGGAATGCCGCCGCCGCCGCGGACGAGGCTTCTGCTGGAGCTCCTATAAGGGCCACGGAGTAACGGAGCCGGCGATTTTCGGCTACTTTATTAAAACCGACCCATTTGAGTTCGCGACCTTTTTTGCGCTTCCTTTCTGTTTGTTCTTTAAAAAGTCAGCTCTCAGATTTGAAATTGCGTTTGCGACATTACATGTGCTCTTCGTTCACGTAGGTACTTCTATACTTTTCTATTTTTCGTAAATGTACGTACAATATACGCGAATAAGCGTAATAACGATGTTGTACTTGATTAGGAAATAACAGTAGAGAGGAACTTATCAGTGCAAGACCGGAAGTGGAGATGTAATAAAGTTTAGATTTTATAGCGAAGAAGTACGTCATCATTAAACATCTGCTGTGTAAAAAATACAACTCAGCATGGGTAAATCCCCCCCCGATGACAGAGCAATTTTTCCCTCTCGCACACCTGTTCAGGCCAATAACATTTTGGCCACTGGGAAAATGTGTTAGGTTTGGCGTTTGTGTAGACGCGAAAAGGCTGTAAAATTTGACGAGGGGAGAGCCGACGCTCAGTGGCACAGTACGGGCAGCTGAGTATTTAATCATTCGTCGGTATAGGTTTCGAGTGGCCTTCAAATGACGTATTATACGAGTAATCGATACGTCATATCAATTCACTTTATGACTATTGAGCGCTTTCTGTTTTGCAATTTCACAAGTGGCTTAGTTCTGCAAACGTGAAACAGCAAATTTCCTGCTTCTTTATTTTCAGCTGTTTTTTTTTCTATTCAGACCGAGTGCATATTCGATTATTGCCAAGGCTTGGGGTGCTTTAGAGCGATATAAACGCATTTTGAATATTTTTGTAACATTTATCATCAATTATACGATTATTGAATTGAATTTATACCGTGCAAATTATTGATAGCAGAGTTTTTTTATAGGAATTTTACATTCAATCGACTATCGAAAAACTGTTGAAACTGTTAATTAATTTACGAATCAAAAGTGTCTACTGCAAAGTGTACAAAGAAAGATATCGTAAAAGTTATACTCGTCTCTTTGTTCTTAATAAAAGTGGCATAAAATGTCGGGGACAATTGGCAACGAAGCAATATGCAATTTTATTATATGAGACATGAAAAAATAAAAAGAAAGAGTGAAGAAGAGGAGGAAGAATTCCTCATGCACTCGCGAGAGTCAGGAACTTTTATCGTTCTTAAATTTAATTTTCAAAAGGGAAAACGTACGAAGGTTGATCTCGTTGGCCGAGAATACAATTTTCTCGGGGGGTAAGACTTGCCGTACAGTGATGCGCGCGCCGAGGAGAGGAAACAATTCGGCAAATCTGAACTCGGCAATTTTCAACGCGAATCGCGATGAGGAATCCAATTGTCCCTTTTTTACCCCGCCGCGCGTCCTTTTTATTCTTACTCTCTCTTCCGGCTTTCATTTTACTTTATCTCCTTATATTACGCAGCGATCCCTTCAACTTTATTTAACATATATATATATATATATATATATA
>UELV01181710.1:0-24012 GCA_900490015.1 Megastigmus stigmatizans
TAAAACGTCTTTGCGTATTTACAAAAACGTTGTAAAATATCAATAAAATTGCAAATTTTTGATCTTGTAAGTAGTGATTTTACTTATTCAAGTGTGTTTAATTTTACTATAATCATGTAAATTTACACAGGTCTTTTTTACAGTGTATATATACTCGTCGTAGTCGTCGTCGTCGTCATTGTCGTCGTTGTCGTCGTCATCGTAATAGGTTCTGTAGAAAATTATGTGCACGAGGGTGCAAACTTGGCCTGTTGAACACAACTGCTTCCTATATACCGAGCTGCGAATGCAAATGCCCTGTCTACTTGGAATATTCTCCGTTAATTTTGAACGATCCCGAGGGGAGTAGACTTCGATTAACGAGTTTCTTTGGATGAACGATATCTTGTTTTACCGCGACTGATCGAAGTTCTTAATTAACGATTACTAGAGTTTGGGCTATTGGTAAATGTGGTTATTTGGTAGATTCGTACATATTTGCGCAGGAAATAGATTTTTGTGCAGTAGGATATTCAATAAAAATTCATCGTCAAAGACAATTTCAACGTACCACTAATCATTTTAGATTACTTCAATAATCTATACAGTGATAATCCTAGAAATACTTAAACTCATAGATTCGTTTAACTTTTTTTGCCGAAGTTCGGTAATTCGTAAAAGCAACGAAACGTAGACGGAATGCCTCGTGTAGAATTGCATTCATCCACAAAGCTATACGAATCGACCCCAGCTCTTATACATATATATAGACGGTGCAACGATCCCTCGGCTCTCGGGTAGAGGTCTTGCGCGAGCTACTGGAGGTATAGAGAGGTAGGCAAGTATATGCGGCAGGGAGAAAGTTTCGAGTTTGCATAGCCCAAGCTTTGCGTGGCTGAGTTTCTTACCCCGGCAAGAGTCAAGCGAAGTCAAAGTTGGCGACGGTAACTGAACTCTCGTGTCGCTTTCTCTCTCTCTCTCTCTCTCTCTCTCGCAGTTTATGGCTTTTTATAATTAACTGCTTTTAATTGGCTCGCGAGAGAGTTTGGCTGTTTTTACCGCGGGAGCTCCGACGTTCCCGTGGTGGTGTTTTGTTGTTGTCCTTTACGTATAATTTAAACGATCATGCACAGCTGATCGACTCGATGTATATGTACTCGAATGAGAAGAAGCTTAGTTTGCCTCCGCTGAACAGATGAAACTTTTTGATTACTTCATTTTAAAAGATGGACTACTTTAAGCTTGCATAGTTTGATAACCGTCTTTAAAAGTGTCGTACAAAGAGCGACGTGTGAGGAAGACAAGAAATTTATAAAAGCAGACTTTTTTTTTAATTAATGCAACCATGTCTATTGCATGTAAAGTTAAGGAAAAAAGTGACGTTTATGAATGGAATAATCTCTTTCGTAATACCTGCTCGCTGAGATACACGATGATCCTATTAAAACTTTAATTTATCTGCGCGTGCATGCATAGATGCAGCATATACATTAAGCGTATGACTTATTCATAAAAATGTGAAATTCTGCAAAATCAAAAATTTATTACGAAATTGTAAATCTTACTGCACATAAAATAAATATTTTATCGGTTTTATGTATTAGTCGTTAAAATTTATACCTTTTGCTTCTATTGAATAACGTAGTCGATAGTTTTTATAAATATTACATTAGTATTGGGTACTTTAAATAAATAAAAGTCTCATATTTTCTGCTTTGTTATACTTGAAAATAGATTTACGCGGAGTAGCTTTAATCCCACCCAATATGAAATAATTAATTCGCTGTGGAATCTTATTCATTCCAGCGTAAACTTAACTACTATGCGCTTATACTCTCATAGGTACAAGAAAGTCTAAAGGAGAAAACTTGCATGAAATTTAGATAACTTGGTAAGGTGGTTTTAGTCGTTCCAAGTTTCCACCTATTAAACAGCTTTATTTTTTTTTAATTCTCAAGAGAAAAAGTCATACGCAGTAATATTTTTTATATTCTCACAATAAATTATTTTATTTAAAAAAATACAATTAATTGAATTAATCAAGCTTTATTTGAAATTAAATCACAATATACGTAAATGTAGATTGTAGATTGTACTTCGGGTTGACTTCAATATTATTAGATTATAATTTTCATCCACAAAAAAAATTAGGACTAAAAAATTTTGAAACTCGATTTATCTCTGCTTCTTTTGTAACACGTCTATAATTTTATCAGTTTAGCCAACAAGTACGTCTATGTTGACTTTATATATGTTATCAGCTTGGCTGAGCTACTGTATTGATTTTATAAATTCTTTTATCTCTTAAGTCTTAGACCCAAAAAGTATCTAAAAATAAATGCATCTAAATTGACACAAAACAGAGTTTGCAAACATCCCTCGATTTAATCAATAAAGTATAAGGTATAGATGTACCGGTTTTAAAAAATAATCAGCTTTAACAATTGAATAGAATTACTACGCAATATATGTCAAAGTTACACATGTGATACTAAGGTAGCCAAAATCGGTGCTTGCGTTATCCTACTTGTATATTATCTCGAATGTAAAAAACTTTAAAAGGTGTAGTCTATTATCAGAAGTACAGCTAAAGTTTCGCTGAAAAAATATTCTATATCTACCTACTCTTCTGCTGCTTCCATAGCTCAACCGCTTTACCATTTCAATCGAACGACGACGTACAACCTAATCAATCACGATATTGTCGCGAACGTTCAACTCTTGCCTATCGCATAAAATCCCGGCCTCGAGAGAAAACGCGAGAAAGAAGAGGGATATATAAGATAGTTAAGATAAAGAAACAAAGGGGTTTACCTACTAGACGAGAAATCGCGTTAAAAGCGAATCTCGTACTCTGTCGCTGCCCTAATGTATGATCAAGGACTCGCTTTACCATATACAGGGGGGGAGGATAAGCATTAAGCAAGTTCGCAAGTTAGGCCTTGTTCGGCTACTCTCGCCAGTCAGAGTCTACGGGATGAGTTTCGCTGCACACTATACACCGCGCTTACAGCTATGTACGAGAAACTTCGAGTCAGGCTCGACTGCTAATAGGCTTGAAACTCCCGCGCGCCGTGATTTATGCTCGGCGAAGTGGCTTCCCTTTTCCCTCACACTTTATTTCAAAAAGACGTTCTACAGGTGCAAAATGCTTGAGCATCGTATATCATAAGAAGCGCGTTACACGTTCACGGAAAAAAGACTGGGGGAGCGCGTGCCCCAACTGGTGTTGTTATTAGTCAACGCGTTCGGCGAGTAGTTTGCCCTTCAAACGGGAGAGCAGTTCACTTTTTCTGGGAGAACCATTTGCCCATGCTATAGTATAATAAACAAGATACATATAGTACAGTAACAAGATACAAAACACAAACGAAATAGAAACGACTGCATTTTGGTTATTATGTAAATCGGGGTCGAAAAAGCCGATTTTCATATTTGCAGCTTCCTAGGTCCAGAGGTTCTATGCGAAAACAGAGTTTCAAAGTTTTATTTACTTATATCTCAAGAACGGCTTAGGCTAGAACAAAATGGTGTACACCAATTGAAAGAGCGTAAAATTTTACATTAGAAACGATTCTTTATTCGATTTCGATGAGTGTAAAGTTTCGAGATAATTAATCGAAAAGAAATCTGTACTTGAGTGGGTTAACCATTACCCCAGAAACAGAGTAGCCGCTGCTCGCTATACTGCTAGTGGCGCTGCTACACTGCTCCTGGCGCGGTAGTTCCCCCAGTCTTTTCTCCGTGTTCTGTCAAAAGTTATTAATACTAAATTAGAGAAAAATCCGTGCTTCGTGCGTGAATTTTTCATTATCAAAAAAAAAAAAAGGCAATTCTGGTACACGCGAGAAAATCCTTGACCTACTATGGGAAGGAATTCCCAAACTCAGTTGAATGAATAAAAGAACAGCATTCGGTTGAGAAATAAATGCGCACACGAGACTACAGCCACGAAACGCTTTACCCAGTACGAAAAAGTCCTAATGCATTGTCTTTTCTCTTGTTCTACGCCTGGCTCCACATTTATTGACTCGCGCTCCTCGCTCGTTCCACCTTCGCTCTCGACTGCACTGGATGGAATTGTACTGCTGAGGGTAAAGCCAACCAAGGCGCCGTTCAACTCAATGCGATCTCTGTAAGACGCTGCCACGACACCACACCAGGACAAACCCTTTGACAATATACGCGCGCTTTACCTTTAACCGAGAATCTAGGTTTAGTGCGCTGTGCACAAGCCTGTATATATATATATATATATATATATTATGTACACGTAAAGAAATGCTCGTGGTATCGTTTCCAAGTCTACGGAAGGACGCGCGATTCGATCTCGAAGGACAGCAGTGCCGTATAAGCATTTTAAAGCAGAATATCCTATACAAAAGCAGGATAGCATAATATCGTAAATGTAGAAGTATTAAAGATTCCACTTACCATAATATCGTAAATGTAGAAGTATTAAAGATTCCACTTTCCATAATATCGTAAATGTAAAAGTATTAAAGATATAGCTGGTAAAATTGACGCGCATTATTAATTAACTTCCCACTGAAATCAAAAATATCTCACACAGCATCGTTTCATTGTATCCAAATAATATAGTTTAAATATCTATTTCGAACGGAATACACAGGAGATAAGAGCAGAAAAAGATATAGCAGCGACAGAAAAGTAAGTCCGAGGTATTGCAAAACAGTACAGGGCAAAAGTTTTGCAGCTAAACTGGCAGCGTCTCAATCAATCCTGACGTACGGATATGTCTTCGCGAATCGTCGCTCTGAATTCTTTTGGAAAAGTTCGCCGATGTTTGGCTCAAACGTCACTTTCGAGTTTTGCACGCTCGATTACGCCAAGCATTGCGCTACTTTCTACCCTCTGTGTCTCCTGCAAAGTGTCCCCATGCATACACTATACTCTCCCGCAGTCGAAGATTCGGATAAAATTCAGAAACAAATGTTAGTTTCTCCGTAACCCGATTTTAATCAGAATATACAAAATTGGATGAAAAGTTTTGTGATAAATGAATACACAGTGAGTAAACTTGGACCAAATGGCGTTTCTGTACCATTAAGCCGTAACCGTCCGTTGGTTTTCTAGAGCTACATTCGTTGGGTAGTCGCTTATACCATAGCATGAAAATATACATGACCAACTGCTTATCTCGTACATATCGCAACATCAAAAACACCTATATTACGCAGCATGATTTTGTAGCTTCAGTTGTAGTGCGAAGCTTTTTTTGTTCTGCAAAATCATTATTTAAATTTATGAAAGAATAATAATTTTTAAGCATATTATAATTATAATCAAACGTCAATTCCTCTTTTTAAACTGTAAAGAAATAATCTTACTTTATTTTTCATTCTTACAAGAATCTACCAAACCAAACCAACTATACCAAAACGTAAATTTTTGTTTCATGGACAACTTTTCTAAAAAAGTAATAATCTATATTACAGTCTTAATCTAGAACCGCATTTTGAAATAGCTATTGTTCTTCAAGTTTATCCAATGCGATCAAAGGTTCATCTATACGATCTTAATTGAATACCATTCTTTTTTTCAAAATAACACAAAATATTTTCAAGCTGAAACATCGAAAGACATTTTCTTCTTGATTTTATATACTATAGAAAGTGACTTTGAATTCAAAAGATGCATCTTGAAAAATTCAAAACGTCGACAATGAAGGTATAGTATACGAGACCTAGGAGGAATGTAAAGTGAGAGAAAATCATGCTGAGACCAAATTGCGATACCCCGATATATACAGTGCAGCATCTTTTCGTCTCGCGCATGAATTTTGATCGAAACGCTCAGCCACCGCCGCGGCAGCATTCGCAATAATTTCCCTCGTGTCTCGGATCGCTAACCCAATAACCCCACCCTTATACCAACACAAAACGCTGCGACGACGTTTTGTGCTAGTAGGACAGTAAAAGAATAGCCTACACATAATCCGACGGGAAAACTTTTCTGCGGGACGCATAAGTAATAGCATAGCATAGCGGATAAAGGATAGCAAGATGCGCTATATACATATTACGGACAGCGCAGAGGAGCCAAAAGAAGTGTAGTGTAGCGCAAGTTTGCTCGCTGGAAAATTAGAGGATTGCAGCTCTCGCACCGCTGTGCCGAGTTTCGCACTGCGACGAGTCTCGCATACCGTACACATATATAAGCGACTCGGCATTCCCTCCCTCGCACAAGGGAAAAGGAGTCGAACGAGAGAGAGTGTCTCGAAAAGGGAGATAAACCGAGGTACTTGTACGCGCGCGAAACGTCGACGATAGACGGGACTTGGCAATCGGGATCGACGGATTAAAAGAGGGAGTGCGACGCTCCCTCTCATGTCAAGGTAGACACGCCAGATTCGAGTCCGAAGCTCCGCGAGCCGAGCTCGAAGCGTGAGCTGAATTATTTATTTGCGCCGCGCGCGGAAGCTGACCCTACATTCTATACTGCCGATATGTAATGCGAGATAGATAACGAGGGGTTATGCACTGCATCGGGATATCGCGATTAAACGTGTTTAGAAATTTCGATTTGCCTCGATGCGTGGACCTGTGTGTGCCAGATGCGAGCTTATATAGCTCCGAGTCTCTCTGAGAATGGGAGAGGAAGCGGATACAAATGGAGAGACGATGAAAGGGCCGACTTATTTTTTTTTTTCTTCCTTCTTTCTTTTTTCATTTGAGCTACTTGTATCGATAATGTTGGATCGTTTCGGGATGCTGCCGTGGAATGCGGAGGAATATGGGAAATTGAAATGCGCAATTTTTTTGCTGCAGACGGTTATATTATTATTTTTCTTTATTTCAAGTTTATGGCTGCGACTTTTTTGTGAGTTTTTTTATTAGATTCGTGTGTAAGATTTTTATCCACTTGGAAATTGGCACGTCTTTCTACTCAACCGAAATCAAGTATATGAATTAAATTTCAATTATAAGTTGATTTCATTAAAATAGAACGAAATTCGTGTTTCTGTGACAAACGAAATAATTGAGTCAAAAGTTGAGATTTTTCAAAAGTAGTGAAAACAAAAAACACTATAAGATAACATCATCGTAAATGCCTCTGCATATTTTTGCTGGAAATAATTACCTCAATTTTTTGGTCGTATATTTTCCAGAATAATCCTGTAGCCGCAACTTCGTTCAAATATAGCTTTAAGAAAAACTGCTTCAGAATTAGAAGCGCTCGATACTTTTCCGCCCGCAGAGTCGTAAAAAACTTGTACGCAAACCCATAATTTTATTAATTTTACGATTTTCAGCAAATCGTTTCTAGGTCGCAGAAAGTTCAAAGCTCTAATAGAATGCGGAAGCATCGATTTTCGGTTTGAGAAATATAAAAAGTTCTTTTCAAACCTCTGGGAATAGAAATGGTAGTTGAAAACTTTAAGAAGATCGTATAATACGTTAACATTATACACTTCTTATAGAGTGGAAACGAATACGATATTAGCTAATAAATATAATTAAAGTTAATGTCATATTCTGTATGGCAATATTATCTAATAATTAGCATTAATAATTTGATCGTGTATAATTAGCACTTAAATAGATTGGATGATAATAAATAAATTCAATTTTGCGAAATCCATTATTTGCTGTATTCAATTATTCTCGAAATGATAAATCCTCAATATCCAAATAAATTACAAATAAATTTATTAACTTAAATGGGATGAGCACTTAATTAATTTCGTAAAAATTATATTTAAAAAATTTGCAATAAAATTTATATCATTGCAGTAATACAAATTTAGCATAATTTTGAATATTTTCACATTAATCATTCATTGTACATATATCATGTGAAACATGATCAATGTAGCCTTTATTTAGTGTTTCATTAATATAATACATTATTGTACAATATTCATAAAGAATTTTCTATTTAATGTGGACAAATTAAAATTTTAATTCGGTTTGCATTTCATTAAATCATTTTATTATTACATTTTATAAATAAATATAAAAGTATAAAAGAATAAGTTCTAAGAATAAACGTAGTCTGTTGCATTACTTGAATTTCCATTTTTCTTCACATACCGCTTTAAAGCGAATCTAAAGTTAAGTGCTGCTTTTACCTCGGTTCAATATACTGAACAGCTGACCGAATATAGTGAAATACTGTAAAGGAGATGCGTCAAGAAAGTGGAAATGGAGTTGCGGATTTTCTCGTAGGAATCTTTTATATTTAGTCATATTGGTTTCTGGTTCGGATATTGGAAGAGAATCCACATGGGAAATTTGACAATATCCATTCGTTTTCATACGAAGCTGCAAAATTTTCAGGAATCGTGCCGAATATTTAATCTTGAAATAAAATCAAAATAGTTTACCTATAGGTAGATCATCAATTTTGAAATCTATATCTCATTTGCAACAACAAGAGAATACCTCCACGGATTATTAAAGTGTTTCAAGAAAACTAAAATTTTTAAATGAATAGACCTGAGTGCGAGTGTGTATATTTGAAATGAAATATTTCTAGTATATTCAAATTCTAAATCACATTTCGATGAGCTTCAGTACTGCTTCACAAGGCTGGATTCCATTGTTGTTTTCGCACAGTTGGTCTCGTATGATAATCGACAAGCTGGACGGACTACTGATTCTCTACGTATAGTTCAAAGCCATTACAACGATGATGTACGCTTTGCAGTTTCACCGAGTTACAACTCTCCATAGAGAGCTTGACGTGTAATCAGTCTTATCAAAGCTGTACATTTCCCTAACTCACAATATGATCAATGTGTTATTCGAAATTGCGGATTCTATGTCGAATAATGGTGAAGGTATTCTTTAATCGCTAAAGTTGATTTCGGAACTTCTTTAAATATTTTTATCTATAATATTAGTATAAATGATGGACACGAAACTTATTTGAATTTGTGAAACTGGGAAATGAAATTTAATTGATTTATTCGAAAGTTTAAGCATTTATAATGGTAACTTATTTTAATCTAACAAAGTTTTCCACCTAACTTTATTATCTCGCAATTTCCCGCAAAACTCTTTCAGCTTAATTAACAATTTAAATGTAAATTGTTCAATTCTAGACAAAAGTACTGCTTTGTCGATGAAACCTTTGGTAATCGGAAATTAAATATTTTACAATTTGTACGAAAACGCATTGTTACGAATATACGACTCATATTGCGTAGTCCGTCAAAAAATAAATAACATTTTTAATAGCTCGATAATAAATTTAGCCTATATACGTAAATATTATCATTATGTAATTTTATCTATTATATAAGAAATTATGTGCGTGCATGTGTATGTGACCCAAGTACATATCTTTCGTAGACTTTAATATTTTTGTATGAAATTTAATTGTTTTAGTGCTTTAGCGCTTTTAACGTGTTTTAGCGCTTATGAGACTTTGAAGTCGATTGTACTTTATTAAGGGGAAATCGGTGGAGCATAGTTACCGACAAATTACCGTTTTATACTTTATTCTTTCAATTTTCAAAAGTTCAACATTTTTCGAGTGGAGCCAAGTTCTTTGTAGACCACAGAATTGGGCTTAGCTCGAAACAGGCACAATATTAAAAATTTTACATGTTTTAACTTTTCATTAAAAATTTTGAACTTTTAATTAAGAACTTAAGAAAAAACTAGTGACATTCTGAATAAGCATGAAATTTCGTTTGAACTGGTGAAATGATTTTAAAATAATTATTTTACAACTCCCTCTAAATATTCAGCAGCTCGGAATAAATGACGCAGACCAGAGCGCCATAATAATACACAGACAGCGTGGAAGAAAAAGCAGCTGCACCGCCGAGTGATGTAAAAGCACCACGGTATGTCGCGCGTGCGTTTATGCAAAGACTGATAAATCTCGGGGTAAGAACGCTCGAGACATTAAACAGAGCTGATCTCGCAGGGCTCCGGCAGGTAAAAGCAAGAAGCGGCCGTCTCGTAAAGAGCCAGTTTTACCGATGCTTTAATACGTTTCCTTACGACGAACCGTTGCATCGACGATTCCGCGCAACCCAGCGCTGTCAACCTTCCACCAAGCCTGGGGGTTGGGATTTCATTTCGCCTCAGTCGAGCTCTATTTAAACGCAATATGTCTTTCTGCGCGCGCGGGGCCTGCTTTACGAGCTACTCCACCCTGCTTATTTATTATTATTCTTATCGGCCGTGTGTGGTTATTGCAATGGAAGCGAGACAGGACGTAAATATGCGCGCGTGTGCATCGCGAGACGATTCGTTCGCGTTTCTCGTGTGTTCTTGTTTTCTCCTCTACTTCCTTTTTTTTCCACTTCAGCGCGGTGTTTCTGCTTTTATCACCCTGGGACGGATTATGCTCTCGTTTCGTGGCTATATATACGAACTTTTATGCGTAAATGCGCGCGGCTTACGCTGAATTACGACACCGCGCGGACGAAGAGATTCCCAACTGTCGATAGCCTTTCCCATAGTGTGGATATATCGTTCGACCCTCCTTTCTTGTCAAATTAAATGCTTGCATATATACGCGTGCCGTTGAAGTAAACGTAAAAGTAAACGATAATTTAGTTACCGTATTTTTCTCAAATTTTTAACGATGCACGCGTTAAAAATCGCTGCAGAATATACGCGGTAAAAATCTCCATGTGCGACCCATGTATTGTATATCATGTTTTATAGCGTTTCAATTTTGCAGTACAGCAAAGATTAAAATTCAATATTGATGGAAAATTGCTGTATAGGTTTATACATTCTCTATCCATGAATAGTGAAATATCGATAATAAATTCTGTCGCAAATACAATCATCAACAAAGCTCTGTTATACGCTTAAATAATAATTAATTAATCATCGCGATGTTGTGTGACTCAAAAAGTTACACGGATAAAGCATACGTTGTTATATGGAATTTCGATATGTAAATAATATGTAGGTTTGGTATAAACAAAATCATATAGACCTTTTTATTCAAGATATTGAAACGTTTGTGCGTGGATAGAAAAGAAAGACTTGAAAAAGAACTTAAAGTAATCCAGGAGCTATTTTTCTCATGCTGCCTACTAAAATCCGTTTTTTCTTTTCATATCACAGTAAAATAACTCTAATCTACTGATTAGATTTTTTCTAGTAATGTACTCGTAGATTTTTAAATTTCTTTGAATCATGTAACATAAAAGTATATTCTTTTCCCCAATAATGCATAGCAATTGAAATCCTTACAAAGATTATAAAACTGTCAATAAAAAAAAATTATTGATTAGTATCTATATTTAAAATATATTTCAGGGTATTAAAAACCTATGATAAAAATTGATATTTACAGAATCAAAGTGGAATCCCCACAAATAATCTAAAAATATCATTTTTATGCATCTATCGAATAGCATAGAAAAAATGTAAAAAGGTTTGAAGAGCTTTAAAAGCTCGCTTCCTGCATCCCGTAAAGTCTTCATTAAGGAATTCCCCACTAATACCAACGCCGCGTGAACTTTCGCACACAATTACACGTAGTCTACCCGGTTCCCGTTATCATTTAGCGCTACGATAACTGCATGCCGCTCGTGTGTGCAATTCCAAGCAGTTCTCGATGTTCTAATCTTGCAAGTGCATGCAACGACATCAAAATTAATTCCATGAAACTAATGTTTCCTTAACTGTACAATATTGACCCTTTTATGGCCCTTTTATGTTGCTCCAAAGAAAAGCTTGAAAAAAAAAACACGCGATAAAAAGTAAAGCGATCGGGAACACGTTGTTTCGCGTATAGTTTCTCACATATTTATCGACAAATCGATTGCGTCCCCCAAAGGGATTATATCGGAACTTTCCGATAAGTAAAGGAGGTTCTGAAATTAATACGATAATGCGATATCCATACGACTACGGCCATATGGCAAGTTTGTGTAGATAGAAAGATTAGAAAGATTAGCCCCTTTAAGCCTCCATTCACGAAACTCTTGCCCAATATGTTTGTATACGTGTCATCGTTGAGTCAACATGCAGGGAAAAAGAATTAGTGTATCCAAACATCGTATGACTTGGACGATTTTGATTATTATATTTATCATTGGGTTTTTTTTTCGGTCAAATTAAAAAGTTCTGCCTGTAAATTGAATTGTTGGTTTACAAAAATAGATAGAAATAAAGGTAACCTTAGGAACTTAACAAAAACCATTAGGAAATAACACTTTACAATATTCCTTTGTTATTTTATACCAAGTTTTAGACGACATAATTCAGCTTTGAATAAAAAAAATGTAATAAGTAAATTTCCTAAGCATAAAACTTGATAGAACTCTCTTTATAAATCACGAAAATTGAAATAAACAAAATACAGAGAAACGATAGCCATACTGAATAAATTTGAAAAAGATATCTATAGAACTGATGCTATCTTTTAATATACAAAAGGGCATTTGAATTAAGAAAAGGAAAACTACGTACTTGAAGGGTAAATTTTGAAAAAGGTCGAATCGCTTATCCTTGAATATCTCACCTATGCTACAATTCAACCCTATATTTCCAACGCCTTTTCGAATTAACTATTTTTGTTTACATAACTCGCGCTAGATACTGCGTACACTGAGAAAAAAGATGTCTTGTATTAAATGATCGGTTCAGTTACAGTGCAATTAATGAATACACTTATATTAAATACGAATACGTTTGTCATGAAGCTCTAGTTCTTAACTATTAACGTACGTTTCTTAACTATTAAGTTCTTAACTATTAAGACGTGGCCCATTTAATAGAAGTACAAGTGAAATATGGATTAACAGTAAATGAATATTCAATTCGCCATATTCAAATCCACATTCATTAACATTTAATCCACAGTCATCTAATGCAAGACATTTTTTTTCTCAGTGTATATTTGTATCTTGAAGTGGATTAAGTATAGGATATGCGGGCCATAGTCGTTGGGCTAAATCTCTGGAGGTGCCGGCTCGTAAATGCGCGAGCTGCACTTACGTCTGCTAATCGCCTTAGTTAGAGAGGGAATTTGCAGTGGAAGGGAAGCCGAGAGGTCAACCAGCTCATCCTCTCTAGTGCATTTCTTTCTTTTTTTTCAGATCATATCGATGCGCGGGACTGCTTATAAATGATAGATAAATTGTTTATTCGCTTACTCTTTTGTATCAACAGTCATTTTATAGGTAAATGTCCGGATTAGTCGATGTTTTTGAAAAAAAATTGAAAAAGTTAATGAAGCAATTATCTTGAAAAATAAATGTATTTGTCTGTTTCTACTTTTGATAGATTAAGCATAGCCAAATAACGTGCATTGATAAATTAGTTTTTTTAGTAACTGTAAGATAATAATATATTGCTTTGACACATTCCACTAACTTTTTCGGTAAATGATTTTAATCAATGAATTACGCTTACGCGGAAATTCCGAGGTATATAAATACCAATTTTTAAGAAAAGAAAAATGTATCAAGATATACTTTTAAGGATTCTAGTTATACATTTATTTTAAGCGGTCCATTAGTTGTGTCGTTATACGGTAACGGTAAACACACACACACACGTTCGTACATGTTTTATAAAATATATTTATCAGTACAACTGTTAGAACTGCAGAAAGTGATACAAAATCGATATCCATAAAAATGTCAAAGTGGTATTTCGAACGATTACAGTGCTTCCATACTTATAATATCTTGCCTTCGAGAGGCAGTAAATTTAAGTAGAAACTATTACAATTCTTATACTCTATATAAATAATTTTATATTCTATAGAAAATATTGATTTATTTCTAAATAACAATTAAATACTTCAAGAGTACAATACTTTAATTATGGCTGACCCTCCTTATAAGTAATTCGATATACATCGCTTACAATTTACACTGCACAAAGTGTTTACCAGAAAAAGAACTTTTAATTGAACCGATTGTAGTTAGAGCGAAAGTCAAACAAGTTTAGTATTCCAAGCGCCAAGAACGACATGGCAAATAATTACCAGTGATTCTAAACACTTGTATAAATAACCAAGAGTACATCCTATTTTATAGTGCTACAAAAAAGCCGCAACTCGAGCTTACATTTATAGGATAAGACATCCCGCATAATTTACTTGAATTCCGCACATTCCGAATCAATATCCATGATTATATTCACGAAGAAGTTTTCCAAGTAATCAAAGTCAATGTACTGGCAGACGCGAGCGAAGCTCCTTCGGTATACTACCCTCAGCCTCGCGGGAGCGTTGCGATGTAAGAGAGTAAAATGCTATTGCGTAAAAATGTAAGGAGGGAAAAAAAGAAGACGACGGCGAACACTTGAACATGATTATATTTGAATTGTTGATAAAAATGAACGACCGCTTTTTCTGATTAAACTGCTGTGGTAAACTACTGGTACTGTTCCACCTGTGCCAACTTAATTATTTTTTCATTGACAATTTTGTTTGATTTTTCATATGGTATAGACAAATACGAGTTTTAAGATTAACCCATTAACGACCAAGACCCCGAATTTTCAACATCTTTTTCAAGGCCTTTTTTCAATTAAAAAAAAGGTTTAAAAAAATTTGAAAAAGATCATATCCGACGTATTATGAGCTGTTCTTTCGAATGTTGATACCGATTTTTTGTCAAAATACTCCTGCAAAAAAATATGGCGTGTTTTTCACGAAAAAAAGTTAAAAAATTTGGAAATTTTCAACTTTATACTGCAAAAAAGTGCAATCGATGTTCAAATATTACGGGAAAATTTTTTTCATGATTCTAAAATATTCTGAAGAAATGCTCTGAAGAAATGTAGGTTCGGATTCCTGCTTAAAAGCATCATACGTGCAGGTACTTAAATTATTTTATGTAATGCAACAAATAGTATAATTAAATTCTCAAACCTGCTCATTTTAATTAAAGTGTACATTATCTAAATTGCACAAATTCATTTAATGTATTGCCGAATACAGGCATGCGACGTAAATTGTGTAAATTAAAATGTTCGAAATTTTCTCTGAACCGCATAGAATCGAATTGGCAGTAATAGATACGTCAATTAAGGACATATCGGAAAAAGTTTATACCTACTTTGACATGTTATTTTTAACATTCATTCCAGTAAACGCAATAATGTTTAAATTCAGATATTATGAAAATGTATTTCTACATTTTTCACTACAAGCAACGTAATTGTAATTTGTCCGAATAACCAAAGTATCAGATCTTGATAAAAACAAGACTACATCAATTTTCCCGTGTACCGCAGAAAATGGCGAAAGAATTACGTAAATGATAAAACTCGCCGCGACGAGAATGCTAATACCAATATGAAGAACAACGACATTAGGAATAAATAATAGAGTGCAGTATGTATAGGAGGCGCACCGAGCGAGCGAGAGAGAGAGAGAGAGAAAGGTATATGAACTCATTGATTGATTGCAAAGGCCAGGAAGAACTAGAGAGCGAGAGAGTGAGAGAGAGAGAGGGAGTCGGTAAAGGCGTGCGCTCGAGTGAAAAGGAGGAAAGAGAGAGAGAGAGAGAGAGAGAGAGAGAGAGAGAGAGAGAAGTCGGTGGCACGGGGTCGACGGACTCGCCGCGGCAATATTGCACGGAAGGTAAACATCGGCCACTTGCATATAACACACACACAGTCCTACGTGGTGTGCGTGCTGAACTCGCTGCCGTCGCCGCTTTCGGCCTCCTCCAGTCCTCCGCTTCTCTCTCTCCCTACCTCATCATTCCGCTCTACCTATTTTCCGGCATAATGCGCGCGCGCTCTACTCGCGGGACTTACATAATTGCAGCGCGAACGTTACGCGCACGAAGAAGCACGCGTCGTGTACGTTCTACGCTAAAAGTCGAGAGAGAAAAGAGAGTTAGGGGAGAAAAATATGTGTGCGCGGAAAGAGGATATGTCGCTCGGCGCAATTACGCGAAATAGGGGTTGGACTGTTGTTACGTAGAGACGTGGTTATTGAGAGAGTCGGTGAATTTCGAGAGAGAAAAAAAGTCGACTGAGTGAACCCTAAAGAAATATCGGGGGTTATATAGAAAGTTTTAGGGAACATCCGTTTTTTTTTTATTCATACGGCATTTCTACACTTCAAATGCTTTTTTCGTCATTTTGAAGTTTGTGAATTTGATTCCTTGTTTTTCAAAATTTGTACCTCACTCGCGTGACTTATTTATTCTTCAAATCTCTCACTTCGGAGATATATGACTTTTCGATATACTTAGCTTTTCTAAAATTCTATAGTTTGAAAGTTAGTGTACGATTTTGCATCTCTAGATTATATTCCGCAATATGTGTGTACATGGGGGTAACGAAATTCGAAAATGAATTCGATAAAGTAGTTATGGAGAAGTGAAAGACGGCGCGTGATGTCAAGTGAGACTAAGGCTATACTTATAAGCTACTCAAGAACTGTCTGCCAGTATTTGTTCTCCCCCTCGCTCTCGGCGATCTTGTATAATTCGCATGGGATTTCGCGTGTCGTCGGTTTTACGTGCATGATAAATGGCAATGTATTTTGCCGGCTCATTTTTAATTCCGCGGATGGCTGCAAGACAGTGCCGCTGAGTTTACACGTGAATTCCATGTAAATTAAGGATGCATCAATCATGATACAAAAATATGTAAATTTATGCCGAGCGAAGCATTTATGTGTCAACGGATGTAAACTTATTTATTATCACATTTTTCATCGGTGCGAGACATTTGATTTCTCAATTCCATTTTAAGCTTGCATTACTCGAGCGATTTGACTCGACAGTAATTCCGAGCCGCAAAATATTCATTTGTTACTTAGAATTAAATAATGCATTAAAAAAAATGTTAACCGCATCGGCATTAATAAGGATTCACAAAACATTCTTACGTATCTTCTTTGATTTGTATAGCAAAACAATTCTCGGAACATGCGAGTCGCGCAGGATGAAAATGTCTGAAAATGAAACTCGTAATGGACACCAAACTGTTGGCACTCTGTGTGGCACGCAACCATGTTTTCAGTAATTTCGCGTTTGTTTCCCCAACTCTATCATCATCTGTGGTAGTTACATCAAAGCCACCATGGATACTGCTAGTTTCAGAGGCCATACTATACCATTACGCGGTATTAACTAATACTCTTTATATACTCTGTTTGACGAATTCCAAGAAAGCTTGGTTTATTTAACACAGTAAGCTATTGTATATTCTTTGAGCAAAATTAATTTTATTGTTATTTTATTAATTACTATTCTATTATTAAAAAAAAATGAGTAAATCGTACTTCTTCAATTGTGCGCAATGTAGACAGCTTCATTAGTTTAAAAACAAAAAAAAAACATGTTCAACTTACACTAAGTCAAAAAGAAATTTTTAATGACCTTCTATTCATTCAATCCTTATAAAGTTTTATTTAACGCACACGTAATAGATGCATACAATTTCAAATGTATGAAAAGATATATATGCGCGTTAAGTTCTATTTCCTCGCTTTAAATAAACATCTTAATTCATGCAGATCAACGAATGAATAGGTGAACCATTAAATTTCGTGCTACAATCGGTAAATCTAAGATAAAAGAAGTAATCGCTCTATCAAATCCACAACAGGAAAGCAACGATTGGCCTTCTACTTCCTCGACCTCACACTTCACGATATAAAAACACAAGAGAAAGGGAGCAAGAGGCAGTACAGGTGTACACGAAGTCACACGTTGGGCGCGCAACAAGGTTGTACCGACCGTGTATAAAAACCCTAAACCTCGTGCAAATTCGCGAATCCCTGTTCTCACCCCATCTTCCATACTACTCCACTCTACAGGCGACACAAAGGGTCCAGACCCTTTCGGTGCACTTGCTACAACAACAACAACGACTTCGGAGAAGCCACTTCTCGGCTTTTCTTTTTTCCCCTCCTAAGAATAACGCACGAGGAAAAAAAGTATGTTCCATCACACACACACACAGACACAGACACACAGACAGTAGAGCTTTCGTGCTTCGAGCTCGTGATGATCCGCATAGCGAGTGCCGGTAGTAAAGGCCAGGTCAACCGCCGCGTCATTTGCGGAAGGGGAAGGATCCCGACCCCCCCCCCCCCTGGTATATGTGTATAGAGTGGTGTGTAATGTATATAGCTCCCTTCCGAGCAATTCGCGTTCCCGGAATTTTATCAGCGCACATAGACACACGCGTGCGCCCGTCGAAACGTTTATTGGCTGGTGTGTGGCATGCCAAGCTCGCGCCCCCGATACACGTCTCTACGTATATATATATGTGTACCTAGTGGAATCATCGTCCTCTCGCCTCTCGCTATGCTCTGTATTACTGTATACTACTGCTGTATGTGTGTGTGGACAAGCGGCTCGTTTCGAAGAAAAAACACGGATAAGACGGTAGACTGTTGAGTTGCTCGCGCATATGTGTGAGACTGCCTGGGGGGAATTGTTTTATCCTTGTATTTTCTTCTTTTTGTTTTCCGTGACGAAGATTCATCGGACTCGTGGGCTGAAAATTAGAGATAAAAGTAACGTTTTGTCGCGGCCTCGGCGTTGATGGAAGATATCGAGGCGTTTTGTACAAACATATAAGAGCGTTTGCTTACATTTGCCGCGCCGAGTGTTGCGCTTGAAAAGCTTTTCATTTGTGAAGCTCTGTCGCAACCGTTATATTACCTCGGAAAACGATTGTATCCTACATCTAATAAAAATATTTTGCACATACGATTCTTCTCGCTGTAACAGTATTTTATTCCGTTATTTATTTCTATATCGATACAGGAATGGTGCTTTAAGTCTTGCGGTGTCAATGTTTCATTCGGTAAGTAACCAAGTATAAATAATGAATCTATCTTGAACAATTTATTGTAAACTAAATACTCTTACTATATTTAAACACACTTAATTACAAGTAAAAAAACTCAAAAGCAACTTTTTGCATTTAAGAAACTAATTTATTTTTATCTTAATTGCCAAACGGAATCAATAAATTTGGCAGGATTGCTGCAATTCTTGTGTACACGCAATAATTTCGCGATTAACCTTATCCGTTCATCCGCCGGTAGATTAACTTAACTAAGATATCGATGACTTTGTTCCAGAGCAACCCGACGACGCAGTAAAAACCAAATCACTCGGCATATCGCTATACAAACCATATCTACATTTTAGCGCGCAATCCAGAAAATTTCCGAGTATACACGCCCAATTAATTGAGTATATAATATATACGACTAGACGGAATTCCACGATGCAAACTCAATCGCTTGGTTATTTTTAGGACACGCGGCCATGTCCAGCGATAGCCAGGACTCGTTGCGCGCGAGGCCACTTAACACGCACAGCACACCCGTATAGTAAAAACCGCCGCTCGCGCGCACTGTACACACGCCATACCCTCGTACATGCGCTATTTGAATATTTATAAACCTCAACAATGGAATAATTATGCAGCGAATCTATTCCCCCCGCTAAAAAGACAGTGCGGGAAAAAGTAAAAGAAAAATAAAGCGATAGAGAGAGAGAGAGAGAGAGAGAGAGAGAGAATCCGAGCGATAGACTGTATACATTGAAATGGAGCACGTGTAATCGGACGCGGGGAGAATCCGCTGCACGAAGCAATTGCGGCGTCGAAGCAAGTAATCCATATTCAGCAATCGAAATCATCTCGGTTTCCGTTCCGCAATGAATATATGACGTTATACATAGACATGTGTGTGATTCGAGTGGCGCGGAGCGTATCCACGGCCGGCCGCGTGCAGTTTAGCATACATAGCCTCTGCATAGACACAGCGTGCAGTGCGCGATGTAACGCGATGGTTCCCCCCTCCTCTCTCTCTCTCTCTCTCTCTCTCTCTCCACCTGCCTTCTCCGCGTGTAGGATCTATATACGCTTGTGTACAAGGCAAGTGCAGCAGCAGCAGCTGCCAGCTATGTTAACCGACATGCCACGACGACGTTATAGCGTTCGATCGAATAGTAGTAGTTGTAGTCCGCGGATGGCGGCGTCGGTCGGTAACATGTGCGGAACGATCTGTGCTCCGATTTCCAAGTAGTTCAAAGTGTAACGGGTCAGGCGAAAAGCCCTCCCCCGCCACCGAAGAGCATATCTATAAGAGTTAGCCGCGTCACCACGATAGTCTTCGGGGCTATAAGAACTCTTTGCCAAGTTTCGCCGCTGCCAGACTCGAGCTGATGCAGGGGAACTGCTCTGTCTAAAAATAAAAAGAGAGACCCTTTTACGAGCGCCGTTGTACCATTAAAATTTTCAAAGTGCCCGCGCGCGAGTTCGTGCCGCGGGGGTGCTTTAATTAAACGACGCGCCGGGGATGAGGCGCGTGCAACTCATCCGAGGCCGCACACACTAACTTTTTGGCCCGCAGCCTCCGTCGCCTTTTTCCCGCTCGTTTTTTTTTTTTTTTTTTTTTTTTTCTTTATTTTGTTAAACGGACGTTCTCTTTTAAGTGGATTATTCAGAGGATTAATGCGGCGGCCACGGTACGCTACTTCATTATAAGCTCGATTTTTCGTGTTGCTTCTCTTAGGTCAATTGACTTTCTGCATTGTTGATTTAGGTACTGCTGAAAGGTTACATTTTAGTTTTCTATTATAATAGGATAGCGTACGTTTGAAAAGTGTGTTTTCAAACCCTGTGCGCAAAGTTCGATTTTACGCACGCATACGCAAAATCTGCATTTGCGCACGTTGTATGAAAATAGTACATTACGCAACTAGCGAGTGAAGGAGAATATCTCGACGAGGGGGAAGTTTGTCGCCCAAGCGAAGCAACGCTAAACCAGCTTTTAGGCACGTTGCGTGAGAGGTACTTATCTCAACGAAGATTAAGCTTGTTTTCCGAAGGGCTACAATCACACTTGCCTCTCGTCGATATATCCTCGTTCGCTCCGTGTGTAAAATTCGATTTCGCGCGACTGCTTTCCGTGCGCAAAATGCTAGAGTCTCGTACGCTTTCGGCCAAACCATTATACCCCATCGCTCTTCCCACTTCGCACTACTCTCAAAGTTCGTACATTCATATACGATATATATAACGACCCTCGAAAATCTCATAACAGCTACTCCCAAAATCGCCCATCTCGCTAAGAAAAAAAAACCGCGACGATGACACTCGTTACTCGTAGTACGTATAGCCACGCGGCAAGAGTAGTAATCTCTCGCGCTCGACCCTAAGCAAATGGAATTGGGGGTTTACGAGCTAATTGGCAAGTGTTGCAAGCGAGGTATAGCAGCAGCGGCTCGCAGTGTATAGCAGGACACAAAGTCAGCAGTCGGCTGCCAGAGCAGCAGTAGCTCGTCGCCATGCTCGTCGTCAGATTAGATTAGCAGCCTCCCCGGCAAATTAGTCAGCGAAAGTTCGTCGCATCTCCACCGTGCCGTAGTAGTCGCACACGCCTCCCGCTGCTCTTGCACGTACAGCCACTCCTGAGATAGACCTATATATATATATCGGTCCCTACTTCTGGCCGCGGCGCGAATCCTCGACAGCTGCAGGCTACTTGTTATCTGGAAAACACGTGCACGAGAGCGCGCGATGTAGGTGTGTGTGTGTGTGTACGACTCTCGGGCCTGTCGATTCCTCTGCCCTTGAGGATAGCCGCTACAACGCTATCGTACATGTATAAGTGTACAGGTGCGCTTTTTACGCCTTGGATTCGCTTGTACTCGAGATTGTATATATATACTTCGGTGTAGTGGATAATAGATGGGAGGTTGGATCGCGGGCGTGATTATATCGAGCCGTGCTTTTGTCTCGATTGTGCATCGTTCTCTAGCGAGTGCTTATCAACCCATAGGATGACTGTGCGGTATATATAATAACGCTTCGGTTGGCCGGCGGTAATTGAACTTTTTTTTCCCCGCCCCCCGTCCATCGTAGCCTTTTGTTCCCGAACTGCCATACCTTTTTACGCCGAAACGAACGAACTGCTTTTCTATCTGTTCATGCTTATACGGCTTTTACGCGAACCTCGTTGATGGGTTGGCCGGTTCGTTTTGCTTTTTCTAACGCTCGAAAGTGGAAGAAAAGGTTATTAATTATAATTAATAGCATTGCAGGAAATGGTGGTATAATGGTTTCTTGAAACTCGGAAATACCGTTTGTTTTTTTATTCATTATCTAATGCGAACTTTAACTATATAAGTACTTAATGCAGATTCTAAAGAGAAGCTAGTAAAAGTATTTCCTGGTAATATATTAAGTTTTCATATCAAGCTAAAGAACAATGTCCTGGTATCGAAACAAAAGACCGAGGAAGAATTCGATTTAACGAAGCAATATAATCTATGCGTTTCGGAACTTAAGTCGGATTTACTGAATTAATTAACTGCGTTAGATATGCTAAAGCGTGATTTGTACGTGATCCAAATATGTACATAGCCGAGTGTGAAGCGCCGTTCAGCTATTCGATGTATCGAGAGTGAACGGCATTCAAAATGCATAGCGATACCTCACAACGGATAATGCCAAATAATTACCAAATAATGCTAAATATCATAATTTTGTTAGTTTTCGATTAAGCAATTAGCCGTATTTACGCAAATATATTTTATGCATAACTATATTTCACATTGTTACAATGCAGATTTTAATGTTAGATATATTTAATCATTACTAAAAATTATTTAAATATTAAAAACAATTGCAATTGAGTTTGATCCTGGAATATTTATTCAAAGAGAAAACGTCAAATTAAAAGCAGTTATAATTATATAAAGACAGTGGATCATCCAAATATTTAAATTATATCTTTCTATTAATAATTTGAAATTGATATACGATACGCAAGTAACAGGTTAATTTAAAATTACTAGTTCGCTTTACTCCATCAGGTATTAATATTCCTTTTAAGTCACTCATCTAGAAATTGCTGAACGTGAATTTATTTCACATCGATTATGTTTATCGTACTAATGAACAAATAGATCAATAAGCTCGATTGAATGTATTTCGACAAATTCTCCATCGCGCTTTATCAAAGTAATTTCTACTCGTTATTATAGAATTATAATTTAAAATGTATACCTTGTCGAATCGAGAAAAAGAAGCATTGGGAAAAGTGCGATACAAGTTCGTGCACAATAACCAGGGCAGTGTATCTATTTATGTTCGATGTCTGACCAAAGTCGGTGCTCATCTACTTCTTCTACTTCGTGTAAAGAAATGCTCTCCTCGTTAATGTGCGAACTTGCAGTATCACGTTTTCAGACGTTTCGCACTAACAATGGTATCGATTCTTCACGGAAAAGTAGTTTCTTATATAATAAATGACGCTTTTAATTATCCTCGTTTCGTCGTTTCTAATTAAAAAGATCTAGACTCTCTGTGACAAATTAGAAAGTTTGTAGTTCTCGAGTTAACGGAAAGTTATACAATCTTTGAAAATATAAGTATTGAAATAACCGTTCGGCACAGGTATTATATTAATATTCATTGATTTGCAGTATTATAGTATGGAGCAGCAGGTAATATTCGCTTTTCGCTGCGAATCCGTGAGGCTTTGCATTAAATCGTTCGGCACCCACAAAGCCGAAAAATCAAAAGAAAAAGATCATCGAGCGGTAAGCGAAAGCGCATCAGCATCAAGCTGCGATCTCGTGGCTAAAACATAAAGAGATGGTGTGCGCAGGTTCGACGGCACTCGTAGCAACACCTCGAGATTCCTCGGATATCGCAAGAGACCCACACACACAAATACACAGAGGGAGAGAGAGAGAGAGAGAGAGACGGGCATCACGTACACAGAGGCCCGAATCTCGGCTTCCCTTCTTAGCTTTCAAGGTGCTGCTCCCGAGACACACGCAGAGAGAGAAAGAGTGAGCGAGAGAGAGAGAGAGAGGAAGACAGGGGTAAGGTCGCGAGAGCGCAGTCGCCAGTATAGAGATGCGAGCGAGCGAGGGAGAGAGAGAGAGAGAGAGAGAATCGGCGCGCGCTGCCGCTGCTGCGTGTGTCTCGCGAGCCGCGGCGCCAGCGCAGCGCCAACGGGGGAGATCGCACCGGGCGCCGCACCGGAGTACCGGACAGAGCTGGCTCGTCCGTTTCGCCAGATCCCCACGCTCCGTTCCGCGCCTCTATATCTCTCTACTCCCCCCCCCCC